>CABHPR010115343.1:0-19345 GCA_902168415.1 Peromyscus melanophrys | reverse complement strand
AAAAAAAAAGTCTCATCATTTGCAGCAACATAGATAAACCCAGAGGACATCATGATACATGAAGAAAGCCAAATAGGCAAAAACTGAACAACCCCCCTTAAATGTGGAGGTTGGACTCACGGAGACTGAGAGCGGAACATTGGTTGCAGGGGTCTGGAGGTGATGGGGATTTTGGTCAAAGACTAGAGATTTGGGCTTACAAGTTGAACAAGTCTAGAAATCTGATATTTAGTATGGTGAATACATTTAGCAACACTGTATAATGTACTGGAACTGTGTGGAGAATAGAGCTGAATGGTTTCATAAAAGAAAACCAGGTAGCAGTTTGAGGTGAGGTGCTAAACATGTTAATTGGCTTAGTTGTTTTGGGGTGCCTTTTATCAGTGTGCTCCTTTGTCAAAGGATTGTGTTGTATACCTTAAATATATACCTCAAATGTCAGTCATTATTATACTTCGATAAAGGTAGCGGAGGAAAGCGATATAGATAAAAGTTAAGAGGAACAGTTCAGGCAAAATGCCAGGCAGATCTCATGGTGCCTTTATCAGGAGGTATAACTAACTGCATAGAGAGACCATCTGGGGAAGAGAAGATGAACTTGCTGGAATGGAAAGAATAAGTGAAAAAAACGCTAACTGTTCTCCAGAAAGCAAGAGTCTGTAGGAGGTTCTCAAGGGTGTGGCACCTTGTGCAAAAGAGGAACTTCAAATTAATGCCAGCAGCGGATAAGCTGAGTACGCAAGCCAAGAGAAAATTTTAGTGTGCAGATTTTATCTGTTTTACCTGTCATTGTCTCCAAAGCACCTAGACAGTGCTTGGTATGAGGTCAAACTCTCCTCAGTGCAGATGATTAATCAAAAAAATGTTGGCAAAAGTTCACCTAGAAAATTTCTGCAATAACCACCCATGCGGCAAGCTGAGACTGGAGTGGGAAATGAGTGGCTACGTGCAACATGCCGACTACATGGGGAAGCTGCTGTGCATGCTCAGTAACCACACATCCAGGGAGAGCAAGAATGAGAAGAATTGGATGAGTTGAGCACTTGGATGATAAAGATCCCAAAGCTGTTCAGAGGAAAGTGGTAAAGAATGTGTTATTCATTCACTCACCCATTCACTCAACTGACAACACCATAGGCAGACAGAAACCCTGCAGGGGCTTATAGTGGGATAGCTCTTTGTAGATCTAAAGCATCAGAAAGGACAGTGGGGCGGAGCTGGGTGTGCGAGAGGAGAGCACCGGGGTGAGAGAGCACATCTTGGGTGCTGAGCACTAGGCAGTGGGAATGTGGCCTAGGACTGCAGAGACAACAGGGTGGACGGTCCTTTTCTACTAGGAGAGAGCCGAGATGTGGGAATGGCACCTTTTTATGTAAATACAGCCTCTGTAGATATAACCAAGTTAAGACGAGGCTGTGCTGTATAAGGACTGCCTCTAAATCCAACAGGTGCTATCCTTATCCAAGATAGAAAGTAGGGAAGGGGAGCACAGCCATCCAGGAGAAAGCCACCTGAAGACAGAGGAAGAGACTGGCATTCAGCAGCCACACCCAAGAAGCACCAGGATGGGGACGATTCCTCTTAGAGCATCCTGAAACTGAGGTCCCTCTCATACCTCAGTTTTAAATTTCTGACCTTCAGAACGGTGAAAGATTGTATATTGGTTGTTTTAAGCCGCCAAATTCATGACACTTTGTTAAGACAGCTCTAGGAAGCTAATTCAGTAGGACTCTAATGTTGCCGGTAGTGTCTGTTACTGAACGGAGCCTAGCGTCTTTCCTTCTCTCTTTCTTTGTCATCTGTATCAGTAAGCCTTCTGACTGCTCTGACAGAACACCTGATGGAATCACGTGAAGGAAGAAGGACTTACTTCGGCTCCCGGTTTCAGGGGATCCAGTCCGCCACGGCAAGTAGAAAGCAGCATTCATAGGGAAGCAGAGGAGAGTGTCACTACTCAGCTGATTTTCTTCTTTTCCTTCCCTTGGTCCATCTAGGCCCTCGGTCCATGGATGTTGGCATTTGTTACCAGGGTAATAACAATATTAATTCCCCCCTATCAGTTAGCCCTTTCTGGAAGTGCCCTCACAGACACCCCAGAGTTGTGCCTCACCAGTCTCCTAGATGGTAGACTAGTCAAGTAGGCATACTAACCTGTACTTGCTGGATTTGTTGGAATCTACTAAATGGTACATCAGTGTCACATTAGATGGAGTGGTTTCTGTTTACTTGTCCTTCAACTGTTGACCATTTTCCCCTAGAGCCCAACAAACTCTGTAATCATGTGTTTAGTGTAAGTCAGGGCCAGAAGTGGCAGGCTTCAGTCTGTAACACTTGGGGCCTCAGCACATTGCCTTGCAGTCTTGCTCTTCCCAGTTGGTTTTGATAATGTATGGCTGGCACAGGAGTTCTAACCTGCTTTGTAAACCTACTTGTTGCCTCAGGGAAAGCAGCAGACAGCTCCCTGGCCAGCATCACTAGTGATGGCAGGTGTGGGGGGATTTTAGGGGGTGAGTGTTCGCTGAATCATACAATATGAGAGCTGGAAAGGACCGTGGGGATCATCCAGTTCTACCCCCTCATTTGCAGTTGTAGGAAGTGAGATCAAGGGAAATAAAGGGGCTTGTCCAAGTAGTTCAGCTGCTAGTGAATTGCTGGCTCTGGAACCCAGGTCTCCTGAGTCTCACTTAGTGTTTTGTTGTTGTTTGTCTTCCTCAAGAGGATATCAGAAGTCATATTTTGGGAAGTTCTCAACCAGATCTAAGTCTTAATCAAGGAGGTCGGGTCCCCAGAAATGGCCTCTTCTCAAGTCCTGCTGCCCCAGCTCCTGCCGTTCTAGGCTGGTCTCTGCCTCGTCCTCTTGGGAGTTCTTCTCCACTCTTCAAGCTTTGCCCATGCTGCGGTCATGTATGGTCATGCCTGGCACACACTTCCCTCTTCTCCGTGCCCATCTGGCCCTTTAAGTGCTCAGCCCGAAAGGCTCTTTTATACAACTGCTACTCCCATTAACCCCTCCTTTCCTTAGCTTTCCACAATATCTGTGCTCTACACAAACAGAATTCAGGTTTAAATTTGCTGCAATTTGTATAACTGACTAAGCAAGTTATTTAAAGCCTTGGCACATCGTTCTTTATCTACTAAAACCATGGGGAAAGAAGTCAAGATCATTTCTAAGGATGCTTCTGTACCTAACAGTCTACGTCTTCAGAATATTTTGAGCTTCTCTAAGAAGGGAGCTCTTGGGCCGGGCGTTGGTGGCGCACGCCTTTAATCCCAGCACTCGGGAGGCAGAGCCAGGCGGATCTCTGTGAGTTCAAGGCCAGCCTGGGCTACCAAGTGAGCTCTAGGAAAGGCGCAAAGCTACACAGAGAAACCCTGTCTCGAAAAACCAAAAAAAAAAAAAAAAAAAAAAAAAGAAGGGAGCTCTTTCTTCTATTTCTTTTTCTATCCCTTAGTCTAGTAGTTCTCAACTATCCCCAGGAGACATTTAACAACGTTGTGTTGTGACAACTTGGGAAAGTAGCTATTACTCTGATCTAGTTGGTAGAGGCAGGAAATGATGTTAAACAGTCTATAGCACACAAGACAACTTCTCACAAAAGGGATTTTCCAGTCAAATATCAATACTGAAAGCTGAATAGACCTTGCCTTAGTCTCTAACTCAGTATCATAGACACATAGAAGACAATGAATGGACACTTCCATCTTCCAGAGAGAATTGTCTTTATAGAACAGATACTGTTGGACATGAGCTGCCATGGGGAAAAAGAAACAGAACTAAGCAAGACCAATGCTAAATCAAAGAAGAGAATCTCCTCTCATTTAGTTTTTTTATCGAAGATGAATAGTTTGGGATATGATCAAAGTCCAGTGTATGCAAGTATGGAAATGTCACAGGAAACCCATTCGTTTGTACAACTAATGTGTTATAATAATTACAGGAAGAATGTGACTAGTTTGAGTGGGGGAAAAGAGCAGAGAATAAAGAACCAGAGGAAAGAAGCCAAGACTAAGCTAGAAGGGCGAGAGATGAGACAGAAAGACTTGAGAAGGGGACCTGTGACCTCCTTGATTAGTCAGCAGGGAGAAGACAGGGTGTAGTGAGGAAGGAAGTTTTGGATGGGTGAAAATTAAGAACAGGAGCTATTTGCTTTGTAGGAGATGTTGATGTAAAGAGCTCATCTTTGAGACATCTCCTTGGTAACAGCCTGTGAGTGTGAGAAGCATTGGTCAGGAGAACACTGGAACACCTAAGGAGAGGTTCTGGGAACAGAATGAATGTTGTCAGGAAGTCTTGCATGAGGTCCTTATTCACACCTTCCCTTGAAGGAAAGTCTGGGGCAAAAGCGCCCTTCACTGACAGATGAAGAAAGAAACTGGATCCATGGTCTCTGCAGAAAGAAAACCTCACAGACACCCTTTCCACTCTCTCCTCAGAGTTTTCTGGGGTGGGAGCTGCTGCATGGCTAAGTGCTAACAGTGAGTCTGTCCAGCCTTTGGCCTTTGTTTGGCTGTGTTTCCCAAGCTCTTCCTCACCCCACCATGTCTGTCTGTTTACTTAGGTTGCAACATGGAATTCACTATTGCTTTGCCCCCACTCCCCTCCTATCATTTAATAAATATATGGTATCAGACATAAAGAATATAGAAAGCCCCTCAGAAGGGTGGGGTGAAGGTAGCAGCCACAACCTAAAACTCTCCTGAGGTGGCAATCTTGTTCTTAACCTCTCTGCGCCCTTGGCAGAATGTCCTATGACTAGCTTGCTGGCTATCAGAGGTATTGAGCAAGGTTTCTGTTTGGATATCTTTGCGGGAATAGATGCTTGAGTTGAACATTGAAATTCTTAAGAATATTTCAGTTCCTTGTAAGCTCTTCTAATCACATTGCTTCGAGTGAGATATTACTCGTGGCTCCTGACTGAGGAAAAGTTCTCCTGAGGGGACTTCCAAGAGTTCATTTCAGGAGATCGAGGAGTGCATGCTTACGTGCAGTGCATGGTAAAGCACGCTGAAATGGGTGTATGAGACTACTCACGAAACAGTTTTTATTACTTAGATTCCTCTCTGTTGCATGGGATTATAAATGAATTCCACTTGGCATGTTTTCATGTTTTCTAGTAATAGAAATGTCAAATGGAAGAATTGAAGGATACCTCCGTCTTTTTAAACACTGATGTAAAAGTTTGGAGTGGGGGACAATATTCTGATGGGGGGCAGATGTCCACACATAAAATGAATTAGATATATATTTTCTGCGGCTGTCTTATGTGACAGATGAATGCATAGCTTCTCTTGGTAAATGATCTGGAAAGACCACAGAAAGGAGTTAGAATGTGGTTCCTTCCTTGCTGGCCCCATGACCTCTTCTGTCGGTATGGCATTTTGTTCTGGCACCCGCTCTTCAAGGCTGTGCCTCTCAGACCAGACAGCACTGCACAGACGCATCATCCTAAGAAACTGGAACCACCACTGCAAGCCCCGCAGAGAGCATCAGTGTGTCGCTGTGCTCCCCGGGAATCTCTTTTCACCTTTCTCCTTTGTGATCACTTCAAAACGCGATGTCAAGAGAGGTGGGGCACCTCAGCTTTTCATTTCTGGTTTTGCTTTCATAGCCTTTTGTGCCCACTCAGCTGGCTGCAACTGAGGTTTGTTTTACAAGAAACTACCGGTAAGGTTCAAGTGGGGAAGATGAGTAAACTCTTACTCTCGAGGCGGGGTTTGGGGAGAGGACGAAAGGGAGATCCCCTTTCACCATAGGAGCCCGTGTTATTTCTCAGGGTTCTATTTAACTATTCCAGTTCCAAGAATGAAAGATGTGGTTTAGCACCGGCTACCCTTCTTTTCTCACTAAGAAACTGGATTTGTCCATAAGTTGATTTTCAACATCGCACTGTAATTAATTCTCTTCTTTCCCCAAATGCAGAGGATACGAGCTCCTGAAATAATGTGAAGTAGCATGTACTAGGCAGAATTTTGGACCCCCATCCATGTATGCAGGACTATGAATGTGATCAGTCACTCCTGTGACTAAGTTCTGTTGTAAAAAGCTGACTTTTGGAAGAGGAGATGGTCTGATGGTCTGACAGAAGCCCTTTAGAATCAGTTTTCTGTAGCTGCTCAAGTCCTGGTCAAAATGTTGGTCTGTAGCTGCTTTTGTAGATGTAATGAACATTGATCATCAGCAAGAGAGATGGTATGTTTAGCTCTTGGTGGTCAGTTGAGGATTTTTCAGGACCAAATCCTGAAAGGATTTTGAAACACTGTAACATCAAAATCCTGCCTGAGTTTCCAACATGGCCTCTGCCCTGTGGGTTGGACTTGCCAATCCCCACATCTCAGGAGTCAGCTCTTCATAATAAACTTTCAAATATAAAGTCTTTGGCTGTGGAAAAACCATACTGATAGATTATGAGCTAGTTGCCCTTGGGAACCAGACGGATGGATGAGGAGTTCTGAGATGAATTTGGAGAAAGGGAGAGCACCCCCTGACTCCAGGCTGAAGCGTGGTTGCTCTCCACAGCAGTAAGTACTTCAGACACGTGCTATCAACTATAACCTGCTAAGACTGAGGTCTGTTTTCAGGAGAAGCCAGGCATTTACAATTTTAAATAACACACACTTTTAGATTAAACTAAATTAAATTACTAATGAAATTAAATTAAATTACTAGTTCAAGAACATTTTAAAGAGAAAACCAAACATGTCTAGGATAGAATTAGAAGAGAATACTGACTTCATCTTTTTTTAAAAAAAATGCCAGTCATAATTGTGGTGAGAGGCGGGTAGGGAAGCAGGTAGGCTAACTGCAGATCTTCACCCCTCTCTCCTCTCCTCCAAATACAGTTCTCCAGGCTCAACCCCAGCTCTGTAGCAGACCACCTACTAGGACCTCCCCTTCCTGTCTGCCCCCATCTCCAGCAAATCAAGCAGACCTTCTCCAACCTTCCTCCCCATTCATTCTGTGGTTCCAGCCCTGTCACCAACAGGCATTCCCTGGGACCTGCCAGCTCAGCCTGCCAGAGAAGCAAGGAGGCCAGTGAAGCAGGTAGACAAGCTTCAGATCATCACTCTCTCCCCTCCCCCAAATCCAATTCCCTAGTCTCATCCCCAGCTCCGTGATAGACTATCTGCTCTGGCCTCTCTTCACTCTCTGCCCCCATTCCCAAGGGACTAAGCAAATCCCGGTGAAACACCCTCTTTTCCTCCCTCCTCAGCTCCCCCTTCTAACTCATCTCCATTCATAAATATCAGTCCCCTATAACTAGAAACACATTGTACTGGGAACTCCCAGTGACTACACCTATCAGGATCCCAGAAGCACTCCCTACTAGGCAATACACCCCCAACACACTCTCCTAAGAACCAGAGAGAGGAGCAGAAACCAAGGGGAAAAAGCACCCACCCAACAAAGACAAGACCAGATATCAGCACCTAGAATTACAATCATCCCAAATGCAGATGCCTAGATTCCAGCATAAAAACACAACCAATAACAGTCAAGGCAATATGCTCCCACTGGAGCCCACCAACCCCTCTACAGTAGGCCCTGGGAAATGCAAAAATAGCTGAAGCATAAGACAAGGACCTTAAAATAACCGTTATGAACATCACAGAGGTACTTAAGGAAGAAATGAATAAATCCCTTAAAGAAATCTATGAAAACATAAACAAATAGTGGAAGGAAATGAATAAAACAATCCCAGACTTGAAAGTGGAAAAAGAATCAATAAAGAAAACCCAAACTTAGGGAAATCTGGAAAGGAAAATTTTAGGAACTCAAACAGGAGCCTCAGAGGCAAGCCTCACCAACAGAATACAAGAGATGGAAGAGAGAATTTCAGGCATTGAAGACAAGCTAGAAGAAATGGATACATCAGTCAAAAAAATTATTAAATCTTGAAAAAAAAATCAAGCCTAAAACATCCAGGAAATCTGGGACACTGTGAAAAGACCAAATCTAAGAATGACAGGAATAGAGGACAGAAAAGAAACCCAGGTTAAAGGCACAGAAAACATTTTTAGGAAAACCATAGAAGAAAGTTTCCCTTGCCTAAGGAAGAAGGCACAAGAAGCATTTAGAACACCAAATAGACTGGACCAAAAAAGAAATTCCCCTTGTCACATAATAAAATACTATCCATACAGAACAAAGGAAGAATATTAAAAGCTGCAAAGGGAAAAGACCAAGTAACATATGAAGGCAGACCCATTAGAATAACACCTGACTTCTCAGTGGAGACTCTAAAAGCCAGAAGGGTGCTGTGGGATGGTCTGTATGTCAAAAATGTTGCTTATTGGTCAATAAATAAAGCACTGATTGGCCAGTGGTCAGGCAGGAAGAAGTATAGGCGGGACAAGGAGGAGAGAATGCTGGGAAGGAGAAGGCTGAGGAGACACTGCCAGTCGCCGCCATGACAAACAGCATGTGAAGATGCCGGTAAGCCACGAGCCATGTGGCAAGGTATAGATTAATAGAAATGGATTAATTTAAGATATAAGAACAGTTAGCAAGAAGCCTGCCACGGCCATACAGTTTGTAAGCAATATAAGTCTCTGTGTTTACTTGGTTGGATCTGAGCTGCTGTGGGACTGGCGGGTGACAGAGATTTGTCCTGACTGTGGGACAGGCAGGAAAACTCTAGCTACAGAAGGGCCTGGACAGATGTTCCCCAGACTCTAAGAGACCACAGATGCCAGCCCAGGCTACTATACCTACCAAACTTTCCATCACAACAGATGGAGAAACAAAGACATTCCATGAAAAAGCCAAATTTATGTAGCGTCTATCTACAAACCCAGCCCTGCAGAAGGCACTGGAAGGGGAACTTCAACCTGAAGAGGTCAACCACACCAAAGAAAACACAAGGAACAAATAATCCCAAGTCAGCAGATCAAAAGGTGGGGACAGGCCACAGGAACAAAATAACAGGAATCACAAACACTGTTTGTTGTCATCTCTCGACCTCAGTCATCTCAATACCCCAATACAAAGACAGACTAACAGAATGGATTAAAAAACAGAAACCCTCCTTCTGGTGCATCCAAGAAGCATACCTCAACATCAAAGATGTTAATGGTAAAAGGATGAAAAAAGATAGTCCAAGCAAATAGACCTAAGAAGCAAGCCAATGCAGCCATTTTAATATCTGACAAATAGACTTCAAACCAAAACTAATCAGAAGTGGTAGGGGAAAAGACACTACATACTCATAAAAAAATCCACTAAGCAGAAATTACAATCCTTAATATCTGCACACCAAACACAGGGGCACTCAAGTTCATGAGAGAAACATCCAGCTAAAATCACAGATTAGTTTTTACACACTGATAGTGGAAGACTTCGATACCTTGCTCCAATAGACAGGCATCTAGACAAAAACTAAACAGAGCAATGCTGCAGCTAACTAATGTGTTGCAGAATATTTGCTCAACTGTGTAAAGAAGTGTTGCATTTGTTTAATTTTGTAAAGATGTGTTGCTGTTTTATCTTGCCTGCCTAAGGTACCTGATTGGTCTAATAAAAGGCTAAACAGCCAATAACAAGGGAGGAGGACGTATAAGTGGGACTTCCAGGCAAGGAGACTAAGTAGGAGGAGGAATTTAGGCTGGGGGAAGAAAGAAAAGAGATGCCAGGGAGAAGCCAGGAACCAGATAGACAGACAGACAGGGAGGAAGCAGGAAAGTAGGACATACAAAATGAAAGAAAGGTAAAAAGCCCCGAGGCAGAACGTAGATGAATGGAAACAGGTTAAATTAAGTTAAGAGCTAGTTGGACAAGCCTAAGCTAAGGCCAAACATTCATAATTAATAATAAGTCTCCATATCTTTATTTGGGAGCTGGTTGGTGGCCCAAAGAAAATTCCAACTACACTGATATCATAAACAAAATGTACAAAACATTTTACCCAAACACAAAATAATATACCGTCTTCTCAGCAGCTCATGGAAATTTCTCAAAAATTGACCACATAAAGGGATAGAAGCAAGTCTCTAGTAATAGAAGAAAACTGAAATAATTCCCCACATCTTATCTCACCACCATAGTTTAAATCTGAATATCAACAACAACAGAAACAACAGAAAGCTTACAAACTTGTGGAAACTTAACAACGCACTACTGGATGAAAAAAAAAATGGGTCAAAAAAGAAATTTAAAACTTTCTAGACTTGAATGAAAATGAAAAGACAACATATTCAGACCTACAGGACATAAAGAAGGCAATTCTAAGAGGCAAGCTTATGGCACTAAATGACTATATAAACAAACTGGGGCAATCTCGTACTGGTAACTTAACAGCACACCTGAAAGATCTAGAACAAAAAGAAGAAATCATACTCAAACTCAGGGCTGAAAACAATAAACAGAATTTCTTAAAAATACAAAGAATAAATGAGACAGAGTTAGTTCTTTGAGAAAATCAGTAAGATTGACAAACTCTTAGCGAAATTAACTAAAAGACAGAGAGAGAGAGAGAGAGGGAGAATATCCAAATTAACAAAATCAGAGATGGAAAAGGAGACATTACAGCAGACACGGTGGAAATCCAGAGAATCATAAGGACATGCTTTAAAAACCAGTACTCCACCAAATTGGAAACATCTAAAGGAAATGGATACTTTCTTGATACATACCACCTACCAAAGTTAAATCCAGATCAGACAAGCAATTTAAACAGACTCCTAGGGAAATAGAAGCAATCATTAATAGTCTCCCAACCAAAAAAAGCCCAGGGCCATATGATTTTAGTGCAGAATTCACTCAAAGAAGAGTTAACCAAGACTCCTCAAGTTATTCCACAAAATACACATGGAATATTGCCCAGTTCATTTTATGAGGCCACAGTTACCCTGATACTTAAACCACATCAAGACCCAATTTTAAAAATAAAAGAATTATAAATTAATTTCCCTCATGAACATAGATGCAAAAAAATCTCAACAAAATACTTGAAAACCAAATTCAAACACACATCAGAAAAATCATTCACCATGATCAAGTAGGCTTCATCCCAGAGATGTAGGGATTGTTCAACATACATAAATCAATAAATGTAATCCACCATATAAACAGACTGAAAGACAAAAAACACATGATCATCTCATTAGACATAGAAAAGGCCTTTGACAAAATCAAATACCCCTTCATGATATAAGTCCTGGGGAGCTGGGCAGTGGTGGCACACGCCTTTAATCCCAGCACTCAGGAGGCAGAGGCAGGTGGATCTCTGTGAGTTCGAGGCCAACCTGGGCTACAGAGTGAGTTCCAGGAAAGGTGCAAAGCTACACAGAGAAACTGTCTCAAAAAACAAAAACAAACAAACAAACAAAAAAAAAAAGTCCTGGGGAGATTAGGGATACATGAGACATACCTCAACATCTAAAGGCAGTCAACACCAAGCCCATAGCCAACATCAACTTAAATGGAGAGAAGCTCAAAGAAATTCCACTAAAATCAGCAACAAGACAAGGTTGTCCACTCTCTCCATACTTATTCAATATAGTACTTTAAGTCTTAGCTAGTGAGGTAAGACAACTAAAAGAGACCAAAGGGATATAAATTGGAAAGGAAGAAGTCAAAGTATCATTATTTGCAGATGATATGATAGTATACATAAGTGAACCTAAAAATTCCACCTGGAACTCCTATAGATGATAAACAATTTCAGTGAAGTAGCTGGATACAAAATTCAAAAAAATCACTAGCCCTCCTATATACAAATGATAAGTGAACAGAGAAAGAAATCAGGAAAATAACCTTTTTCAATAGCCCCAAAAATATAAAATATTTTGTGGCAAGTGAAAGACTTATATGATTAAAACTTTAAGACATTGAAGAAGATATCAGAAGATGGAAAGATCTCCCATGCTCATGGATCTGTAGGATTAATATAGTAAAAATGGCCATCCTACCAAAAGCAATCTAAAGATTCAATGCAATCCCCATCAAAATCTCAACACAACTCTTCACATATATTGAAAGGACAATTTTCAGGTTCATGTGGAAACACAAAAAAATCCAAAAAAGCTAAAAATCCTGAACAATCAAAGAACTGCTGGAGGTATCACCATCCCTGACCTCAAATTGTACTATAGAGCTATAGTAATAAAATAGCATGGTATTAGCACAAAAACAGACATGTTGATCAATGGAATTGAATTGAAGACCCAGACATAAATCCACACACTTGTGGACACCTGATTTTTGAAAAAGAAGCCATAAATACACACTGGGGAAAAGACAGCATCTTCAACAAATGGTGCTAGTCAAATTGGATGGCTGTGTGTAGAGAATCCAAATAGATCTATACTTATCACCCTGCACAAGCCTCAACTCCAAAGAAATCAAAGACCTCAACATAGGCCTGATACACTGAACCTGACAGAAAAGAAAGTGAGGAGTACCCTTGAACTCATTGGCACAGGAAAAGACTTTCTGAACAGAACACTGTTAGCACAGGTACTAAGATCAACAATTAATAAATGGGACCTCATGAAACTTAAAAGCATCTACATGGCAAAGGACACCATCATTTGGACAAAGTGGCAGCCTACTACACCTCTGATAGAGGACTAATATCCAAAATATATAAAGAACTAAAAAAATTGGATATTAAGAAAACAAACAACCCAATTAAAAATGGGGTACTGATCTAAACAGAGAATTCTCAGAAGACAAAACTCAAATGGCTGAGATTCACTTAAAGAAATGTTCGACATCCTTAGTCATTTGAGAAATGTAAACCAAAACTACTTTGAGGTTTCATCTTACACCAGTCAGAATGGCCAAGATCAGTAAAACAAATGATAGTTCATGCTGGGGAGGATGTGGGGTCAAGGTCACCCCGGCGGGAGTGAAAACTCATACAGCCATTATGGAAATCAGTGTGGCGATTCCTCAAGAAAATGGGAATATACCCAAAGAATGTCTCATCCTACCGCAAAGACGTTTGTTCAACCATGTTCATTACTACGCTATTCATAATATCCAGAAATTAGAAACAACCTAGATATCTGTCAATAGCTGAATTAATAAAGAAAATGTGGTACATAACACAACAGAATATTACTCAGCCCTTAAAAAAATGAAATCATGAAGCCAGGCAGTGGTGGCACACGCCTTTAATCCCAGTACTCAGGAAGCAGAGGCAGGCAGATTTCTGAGTTCAAGGCCAGCCTGGTCTACAGAATAAGTTCCAGGACACAGAAAAACCCTGTCTTGAAAAACAAACAAACAAACAAACAAACAAAATGAAATCATGAAAGTTGCAGGTAAATGGATGGAACTAGAAAAAGACCATCCTGAATAAGATAACCCAGACCCAGAAAGACAAATATGGTATGTATTCACTTAAATGTGTATGTTATCTATTCAGGCATTGATAAGTAAGATACAATCCAGAGAATCACAGAGTTTAGGGACAGTGTGAGGGACTAGGGTGGGGAGGGACAGATGTCTCTCTAGGAAGAGGAAATGGAATAGATAGTTACAGATGGACAAAGTGGGTGGGGACTGGAAGGGGGGGCAGATGAGGACAGGAGGGAGGAGAGGGCCGAAGGAGGGGATAGCTTTTTAAGGGCTATTTGAGGGGCCATATGGAAACCTAATACAGCAGAAGCTTTCTAAATTATATACATATATGAAGGCTATCTAAATGAAATCACCAAATAACGGGGAGACAGCATCCCAACTGGACATCTCTTATCACTAAATGAAGCTTTAGTACCGGCCTTAGGTTATATCTAATCAAATTGTTGGCCAAAGGGTTTCCATGAGAACCAAGCAACCCAGGCTGTTGCAAAGGCCATAGGTTGTTCTCCACAAACTGATGGTGAGGCCCTATTGCTAAAAATAGCACCTACATAATTCATTGAATATAGAGAAGTTGAGCTGGTGCCTACCTAGAACCTTCACCCCTACTGGCTAGTGTTTTTGGTACGGGAAGGTCCTCTGCATACTACCAAAGGAGAAAGATAAACACCAATCCAACTACAAACACTTCAGTCTACAATGGTGTCCTCTCTGCAAGATATGCTAGGGCAATGGTGGCACAAAGCTTGTGGGAGGAACCAACCAAGATCTGATTTGACTTAAGGCCCACTCCATGAAATGGAACCCATACCTTACGCTGCTTGGGTGACCAAGAACCTGAGACTAGATAGCTCAGGGACCTAGGGTAAAACCAAATTAAAAAAAAAAAAAAGTAGCACTAAAATGACTCCTAATGACATTCTGCTATACTCAGATAGATCAGTGTTTTGCTCAGCTATCAGCAGAGACGCTCCATCCTGTAGCAGCTGGGAACAAATCCAGAGACCCACAGCCAGACACTATGCAGAGATTGAGAGATCTTGGAAACACTCATCCCTAAACAGAATGTCTCCATCAAATCTCTCCCCATCATGACTCAGGGAGCCCTGCAGAAGAGGAGGCAGGGTGTAAAAGTCAGAGGGGATAGAGGACCCCAAGGAATCAAAACCTAAACACAGCAGGACCAATGCACATATGAACACACAGAGACTAAGGCAGCATGCACAGGGCCTGCAAGGGTCTGTACCATATGGGGTCCTAAGGATGAAAGTACAAATGGACACAAGCCCCCATCCCTAACCCCAGAAGCTATCTCCAATTAATAACCACTTACAAATGAAAATTAAGTTTTTTTCAAGGGAATCTCCCTGGGAAAACAGACCACTCCTAAGAGTATGCTGAATGATCAACAGTAAGATGGCCAACAGGAAGTGAACTCAGTGGCATATTTGGAGGCTCCTCATCTCATAATGTCATGTCAGGGCCTTTTATTGTTTTTTTTATTTAGTTTTTTTTTTCTTTACAAGTTTAGCGTATATAATATGGCTTCCGTTCCTGTGTTTTTATGGGATTCCTGAATATGTGAACGAGTGGGTCTCTGTCTGTTTCTAACTCTTGTGCCTTCTCTTGGGCTCTTTTCCTTCTGCTTGTTTGTTTTGTCCAATTCCATTTGTTTGTTTTTGTTTTGTATCATTATGATTTGTTTTGTTTTGTTATTAGCCCTGAGAAGCCTGTTTATTTTCTAATTAGAGGCAGAAAAGGGGTGGATCTGAATGGGAGGGGAGGTGGGGAGGAACTGGGAGGAGTGGGGGAGGGGAAACCATGATCAGAATATATTGTATGAAACAAAATCTATTTCAATTAAAAAAAAAAAAAAAGACAAGGCCTGGGAGAACGCAGTGAGCTTGGAGGACCAGGAGACTTAACAGACACAACCAAGGGTGTTCGGGAGCCTGGTTTGAAATAGATCACCCAAAACAAACATTTCGGGGGGAGTGGTAGAAATTTGCATACGAACTGAGTTTTGGATATTGGGAGTAGCATTTGCTTTATTGGGTATGATAATGGTGTTGTGACAATGTAAGACAAGTTCATGCACATTTCAGAGCTGTGTGTGGAAAGGCTTAGGAATGGTGTATAATATCTGTAATTAAAGTTCTCTCACTCTTCAAACACACACAAAAGGTTTCGGACAATGAATGCATCTGAATTCTAGGCATACGTAATTACACTGTTTCTTGTAGATTTTTTATGTTTGAAACATCTTATGAATGATTTTTTAGTCTCTGAATACAGTAGATCACGTGTGATGTACCAGCAGGTTCTGGTTTTATCTGTTAGCAAGTTTCACTACATTTTTCATGGCCAACAAGGGGATTTCGGAAAGAGCCAGTCCGGAACAGAACAGACTGTGGGGCTGTGGATGGAGCTGAGGAGCAGCCTGTGTGGATTCTACTCAGGGCCAAGGCTGACAGGCCAAGATCTGGCTGTCGAGAGGCCAGGATGACCTCCATGGGAAGGAGTTCGGAGGCAGAAGCAGAGAGAGACCAGGTGTTCTCCAGTCCCACACTACTGGAGTATGAGCAATTTGACCCAGAAACAGGATGGGATGGTCCAGCCATCCATTTCCTTACCCAGCCGCCAGCAGTCCATTCTTTCCCTAGTGGCCTGAGCTCCCTGTGGTCTCCAGGTTAAATACCTTCCAGGAATAGCTGCTTTGTTTCAGGCTCTCATTAGTGGGCACAGGTCCAGGAGTTGGGTCTAATAGTGTTTGTCTTTCTCGGAAGAAAACCATCCCCAGGCATAAGTTTCTAAAGGCATCTGTCTGTATGTAGAGAAAAGTCTGTTTACATTTTTCGTTCCTCACTGGCTAGGAGAGAGGAAGAAGATGTTAAATAAGTGAGAGATTGGGGTTTCCACTAGGTCATCTTGAAACTGTCATTGCAGAGGCAATGTGTGGGAGCCCGTTCTCAGGTTCCTCGTGGCTTTACCCAGCAGGTCCACATAGAGGATGATTAGGACCACGGGCCTGAGTGCAGGTGTCTGAGATGGTCTGCACTTGGCTGTGCTGGGGGAGGAGGTCATTTGCTCCACCCCTTGGCGTCTCTATAAGAACCCTGGGGCAGAGACAGTCGGGGCCCATTGGAATAGGTTCCAGGCCCTCTCGAGGCTATCCTTTATTTTCTATCTGTTTATCTCCGCAAGATTCTCCGCAATAAATCCTTCTATCTAATATTTCCTGCTGCTCACACTCAAGAAAACTCTGGGGAGCTGTAGGGTTGGTGGGAAAACGCCCCACAGAAAGGTGCCCGAACAGGAACTAAAGAAAAAAGAAAAAAGGGGGGACTAAAGAAAAAAGGAAAAAGAAAAAGGGGGGACTAAAGACAAAAAAGGAGGGACTAAAGAAAAATGAACAGGGACTAAAGACAAAGTAATAGGGACCAAAGATAAAGGAAAATAATAGTTTTATTACAGAGTTTTTGGTGAAAGTGTTGAGTCAGCCCTGTCAGTGGAAAGGCATGCCGGTGTTATGGAAAATATATATTTTATATATATATATATTGAGGGGCAGGGGTTTTATCCTCGAGAGAAAAGGAAAGCGGACTGGAAGGATGTCCGATGCTGCAGCGCAATTCTCTTCTGTCAATTTTCTATCTTCTATCCCTTTCTCAATTTCTATCTGTGAAAAATAAGGCATAGTGTAATAATATAGTGTAGGAAAAACTTAGAAGTGTAAGATTGTGTAGAAAAAAATTTAAGTAAGGCAACTAGACAGAAAAACTCTCCAATTTTCTAACTTTGCGGGCTATGAACGCAAACTGGGGGGGAAAATCTTTCTTTGGGCTTTACGGGTAGTAAAAAAAACTCTTCTCTGAGCTTATGGGGAAGAAAAAGTTTCCTATGGAAGCTTTTGGCCTGGGGACAGCTGAAATGCTAAATCCAAACGGCAGGAGAAAGTGATTCTCCCTGAGGCAAAAATGGGGGTATAAAAAGCCAAAAAGTTTAAAGTTGGGAAGTTTTGGGGAAAGTTGGTTTTTCTCTCTTGGGGGAAAAAAAAAATCTTTCTCTTGAACTAAAAAGCTTTTCTTGGAAAATTTTGGGGGGAAAAAATCTCTAAAAAGCCTTAATCTTTCTCAAAAGCTCTTAAAAAAACTTAAAAACTAAAGCCTTTAACTTTCTCAGAAGGACAAAAATTAGAATCACCTGAAGTGCTAATATTCATACTAATATGAATCACCATATTAGTATGGGGACCACCTGTGATTAGCTCTAAGGGAAAACAACAAACTTCTTAAGACAACAAAACCTCTCTAAGTTCTCTTTCAAGCTTTAAAAATCCTCCCTGCAATGCAGGAGGCAGGGACAAATTCCTAAAAACCTCTTCTAAGCTGTCTCTTCAAGCTAGTAAAAGATAGTGGGTCAGAGTACCCTGAGGGAAACGCTTGGGAGAGTGTGGGTAAAGAGCTACAGAGAGCCCAAAGGGGCAGGAAACTTTACCTGAGAAAAGCAAAAAAAGCCAAGCTTTTCAGTTACAGCCCGAGCTGAGGCATCAAGGGTTTTGTTTCTGAGTGAGCGGTTCAGAATGAAAAGGTGCTCCTAATCTTCCTAAACAAAGATCCCCTGAAGCAATGCAAACTGTTAGCATTGTATCCTTGGTTCTGTCCAAAAACCCAGGGGCAACTGGCCAGCGTCTCTGAGTTGGAGTGCATTTCGGGGATACTAGGGTTCCTGCAGTGGTAAACTTCCTGGAGCACACAGCTGAGGCAGGAAGGTGCAGGACCCAGGGGAAGATTGCTAATGAACAAACAAAGCTAGAGCCAGTGGGAACAGCACAGTTGCCTGCTTTCCTACAAGTCCCAGGTTGATAGGTCTACAGCTGCAAAAAGAAATCTGAGAAAAGCTTTCCTATTGGAGGAAGGACCTTTCTGGGAAAACAGTAAAGCTGAACTGTGTCTGAAGCAATTGTGCTGCTGAGTCAGAACACTGTCTGGGGAAAGAGCCCAGCCAGGGCAAAACAGAACTATCCAGGAGTAAAGCTTTCTTTTCTGTTAGAGAAAGCACCTCTTTGAGAAAAGCTTTGTTTCAACTGACTCAGATGAGATGAGGGAGTGTAGCCCTGAGGGGTGATTGCCTCTGGCATAAGCTCTGTCTTTGAGCACCCAGACAAGCAAATGCAACCCACTGGGGGACTGGGCCAGGTGAAGGCCTGATGAGGCAAAACACCTGTCCTAATGGGAGTTTAGAAATGGCAAAAACTTCTCTTGTTAGATTTTCAGTCTGTATGCAAACCACACAGACCCCGAAAACAGAAACAGACAAAAAGCCCCTACCTTCAGTAGCAGGGAAAGCCGCCACTGTAGTGTCGGAAACTGTTTCTGGGGTAGAGGGGATAAACTGAGACCAAACTGGGAACTGTCTGGGAAAAAGACTCTGAAGAAACAGAAGGGACATAATCCTCCCCAGAAAATATGACCTAAAAAAGCTGCTAGAATTTGAGGCAGATTTGGGGAGGAGAAAAAAAGCCCCTACCTCCAAAGGCAGCTAGCAGAGGTACAGAGCTGCAGACAGATACCTGAAGCTCTGCATCTGGTGAGGGAAGGAACAAGCAAAATGAGAATAAAATCAGTGGGAGAAAATCTCTCTGAAGGAGCTATGGAAAAGCTCTGTTGTAAATGCTTTTGTTTTTCACTGACTGGCTAAGGCAAACACAAGCCCCGAGGAAAGTTGCTATCAGAAATGCCCACCTCAATGAGCGCTAAAGAGGCAGGTGCAGTTCTGATTTGGGGGCCAGTGTCAAATGAAGGAGAGACACCTGTTAAAGCCAGCTGAGGAGAGACCAGAAACCTCCCAATGTCCCATAGTTGAAAATGTAAAATGCTTGTTCAAATCTCCCGTTGCAAAAGCAAAAAACTTTGTTCAAACCTCCCAGGCAAGAATTTGTAAGCAAGTCTGGTAAAAGAGAACCAGTTGACTCTCAGACCCAAAAAGAACTATGGGAAATGACTGATACAAGGGAAATTGTAGCATGAATCTTAAAAG
>CABHPR010115342.1:9402-21538 GCA_902168415.1 Peromyscus melanophrys | reverse complement strand
TCTAATGCAGATTCTTCACCGGCTGTCTGGAGTCTGTTAACATTTCCGGGGTTGCACTGGCGTTTTTGCAGTGCTGCACAACACACTGTAAACATAGGACCAAAAAGCCACTGCTGAAGGTGGAGGTCCGGGACTGGCCTGTGCTTTCAGAGTCCTTGAAGACTCTTGAAGCAGACACACACAGAGCTGACCCTGTCCACTCAATGTTCATCTCATGTGTCATAGAGACTTGGAAATGTGAGGCTGGGATGATGAGAAATTCTCCAGTCTTCACCCAAGCCTCATGTTCTCATTGTGAGTTCCCCCCCCCTTCCCCACTCTCCATGCTAAAATCATCCTGCAATCTCCCATAGCCCCATTCCCAAGGTGTTCTGTGAGGTCCAAGAGCATGGTCCAGGCAGGCTGCCAGATCTGAGCAGGTCTCCTAAAAGTAAAATTCACTGTCCTTCCCCCATCCCATGCTTGGGCCACTCCCTAGCCCATTCTCACTTCAGAGACCCATCCACTAATGTAGGAAGCACACAGAAAGCCAAGAGCAATCTTGAAAGAGGAGAATCTGAACCTTTGTGGCAACAACCTGCTGAAAGCCCCCAGGGCAAGGCTCCTGCCAAAGACCCCAAGGAGGGTGCGGGTCACTAGGCTTCTGAGGAACAGCAGCCATGGAGCATCTCCACAATTACAATGACAACTTCTACTATCATCTGCAGGACTATGAGGAAGACAGTGGCCACCACCCTGAACAGAAGGGAGCAGCAGAAGTGGGTAGCAGCGTCTATGAAGAAGCTCTAAGCCTGGACAACAGTGAGAACCAACAGGTCAACCTCAATCAGAGTGGCCACATGAGCCTGGGTCCTGAAGGTGACCACAGTAACCAGGTTGCCATGGAGGCGGACCCAGAGGAGCCCAGCAGGTTTCCAAGGCACCAGCACAGCAGGCACCAAATCCAGTTCCACTTCACACAGTGGCAGGTGCAAGAAATGGAGACAATTTCTGATAAACCCAGTACCTGGGTGTGCTCACAAGGTATGTGGCTGGCATTAGGAGGCACCCTGGCCTCCAGGGGCCAGTGTCCATATTGACCTGGCCTTTACCCCTTCTGGGCCCTGTCCTCCCCATTCATTTCCAAACCACAGGTAGCTTCTACCCCATGATGGGTATGGGGAAGTTGCTTTGTGGCATCAAGCTCAGTGTTTGAATCAAGGTTAGTGTTTTCATGCAGTGGTGGCATGAGACAGGTGTGATTACTGCTCATATCCTTCTTTATCTCGGTTCTCAACCGTGGTGCAACATGGGTGAATGAAAATTGTGTAGAAACACAAAGTATTCTGATGCTTTAGAATTCTGCAATGTTATGATTTTTCTGACAGAGCTCTAGAAGTCCATTCCTCTTGACAAACTGTATCAAACTTCCCTTCTTCTTCCACCCCAGAACTGACGTCCTCTTCCTTCCTGGTGTAAACAGTAGTGTCCTAAAGGCTTCCTGTGTTAGAGGTCAATGTCCTTTTTGACTTATTTGTCATAGTTCTCGGGCTTCTCAGCTGCATTTTCTGCTGGTGTTCAGATCCCTTTGGGTCTGAATCTCACACCACTGTATCAACATACCCTGTCTTTGTTTAGAATCTCTTCTCTGAGGAGTTCAGGGTTGTTTTTGCCTTGTGGCTATGGGGGTGGGATTGATGTTACCTAGGCTGACAAAACCCTCTTCTGTAGCAGAAATCTTAGATGGTCTTATTAATAAAATCAAACCCGAGGCCAGTTATTGGGGTGAACACTGGAAGTGTCAGAGAGACAGAACAAGCCACAGCTACCCTCACCTGGCCAACTTCTCGGCTGGTCTTGTTTCCTCAGACTGGAGGCCTCTGAGTCTTCATCCAGAATGGGTCTCAGCTGAATTGTGCTGCTAGAAGCCTGAAAGCTTAACCAGCCACATGCTTCTCCAGGCCAAAGGCTTCTTCAGGCCAAAGGCTTCTTCAGGCCAAAGGCCTCTAGTTTCTGGTCCTCACGCCTTTTATACCTTTCTGCTTTCTACCACCACTCCCTGGGATTGAAGGCGTGCTTTCTGGGATTAAAGGCATGGGTCACCACGCCTGGCCATTTCCAAAGTGGCCTTGAACTCACAGAGATCCAGAGGGATTTCTGTCTCTGGAATGCTAGGATTAAAGGCATATGCTACCACTGCCTAACCTCTGTTTCATATTGTGGCTGTCCTGTTTTCTGACCCCAGATAAGTTTATTAGCATACACAATATTTTGGGGAACACAATACCACCACACTCTTCAGCTCCAGGCTTCTGGTCTTGGCTATGTAATCTCTGAAATGGAGTTACTGGATTGAGTCTTTTCGTAATCAATGCTTTTCCTCACCTAGTGCATGAGTAGATATTTCCACCCACAGTCTAGAATCTCCTGTTTTCTCTGCATCCTCACCTCTTGATTGTATTAGCTACCCCACTGGGTAAGAGATTGTGACAGTGTTCTTTCCAAACATTTTCCTACACTGTGGTTGTCTTTGTCACTTTTGTTTGTCTGTGGTGAGGGTTGAAGGCAGGGAATGTGTATGCTCCACAGGCAGTCCACTAAATCTATGCCCACAGTCACCCATTTCTTGGTTGATACTAAAGGGGTGTTTGGTCTCTTTAAAAATGGACTCCCTTTGGAGTCCTTGCTGAAATGGACCCCCCAATATAAACCAAGCTAATCTTGTTCTTGAGGCTATCCTCTCTCTGGTGTTCAAGTACTAGGAATACAAATCTGAGATTCCCTGCCTAGGCTACAAGCCTCCTCTTACTGATTGCAATATGGTCTTTCTACCTTCCTTAGGGTGACCTTGAACTTAAACTAGAGCCCACTCAGGCCTTATATTGTGACCCTTCTGCCTTAGATTCCCAAGTAGCTGGAATTACAGGTCTCCACTATCAGTTCTGGCTACACACTCTTGGTTGTGTCCTATGATACACGGAAGATAATATTTTTGAAGCGCTCTATTTTATCTCATTTTCTCCCCCTCCACACCTCACCCCACCCCCACTCCTTCCTGGTCTTTGCATTAGGTATTAAACAAAATTTACAGAAAACAGAGTCAGGAGAATAAGATCCTGTCATTATGCAGCCTTTCACATATTTCCTACAAATTCCTATGCTTAAAATTTACATAACATCTCCATCATAGACTCCTGCCTTTGTACTCATTTATAAAATACTGCATTGGAATTATTTGTGTAAGCTAATTAGAGTTATCTTGTCCTTCAATGTACAACACAACACTTTAAATGTTGTGATGATATGAAACCTTTGAAAACCATGCCTGGCTTTATCAGCAACAAGTCCTTGAGGAGTTTAACAGGAAGACAAAGATTAGCACAAGCACACACTGTTTCCAGCCTGTGATGATTCTCATAACCTTGACTACTGATCTCTGTGGCTTTCTCTATACAGACGGGTGCTTGCCAGAAACATGAATGTGCCCGAAGCCAAAGTGCAGGTCAGTAATTCTGAGAAAGCATGGAGCAGGGCAGTCCGTCTGGAGCACTTCAGGTCTTGGACCAGTTGTCCTGGGTCTTTTTCAGTAGGTGTTGAAAGGATGAATGGTGTTGGTGGCGGAGCTGGTTACTGGCAGAAATGTCACGAGCCATGGCCACGACTATCAGAATTATGGAGGGAGGGAAGGGAAAGGGGGGAGAGAGAGGGGAGCCAGGCCTACGGGGAGGGAGCAGAGCAGAGCAGAGTACAGAGAGCAAAGAGACAGAGGGTAGGGGTTCGCATCCAGCTTTTTAAGGTGGGAATTGTGTGACCATTTGGTGGGTATGTAGTCTCCAGTGCCTGCTGATGATCTGTTCCTGGAAGGAAAGTGACTTCCTGGTGGAAACAGAAACCCAAAGCAACCACATGCTGCCCATGTTCTGTGTGCAAAGCCAAGGTCTTTACACAGCAAGGACTCTATAATTATATACATGTAGAACACATACCTGTGAGTGCGTGGCTATTTACCCAGTATCCATGTTTAATTCCTTCACCACCATTGTCCTTTACAGGAAATGTCTGTGGAGCCATGTCGGGGCTGAGGATGCTGCTGTAGACACTCAAGTTGATGCAGGATCAAACAGGGCTATCAAAGGATTTAGTTGCATTAAATTACTAAAAATTAGTTGAGCACACTTAGCTAAAGGACAGCCTACTAGCTATCAGGGCAAGTTACCAATCTACCCATGGAACCCACATGGAGCAACTAATGCATGGTATGATGAGACTGATGTGGGAATAGAGCTTCATAGTCCAAGTGGTTGCTCCTCCTCCTCTGTGAGTGTGCATGAGATAGCAGCACTCAATTTTAATCTGGGGAATTGTTTTCAATTCAGATGTTGCCTCCACCCTAACACATTGTCCAAACTGTCCCAAGGGCGGTAGAAGAGGGCGAGGATTAATGCCCTTGAAACCTTGTCTAAGGGATAGAACAGACAAAACCAGTTAATTCATTAGAGATGACCCAGCATCAGTGAATAAGACACCCGTAAAAGTGCACCTTGGAAATCACATTAAATGCGCACTTGTCTTGCACCGAGTCTCTTCCAGAACTTAGTACAGGGCTGCTGCTCTCCCTGTGTGATCTGAAGGAGCAGGCATGCTATGGCTTTTCAGAAATAGTGATTGCTGGTGCTGTTTTCAGTTTCCTGTGAAGAAGGCAGGGTTAACTAGAGTCTAGCCATGGCTTCCAACACTGAACACACCCTGTCTGCTTCTGCCCTGGGTGGCTGAGCATTTGGAAAACAGCTGCTGCTGTGCAGTTCAGAATGCCAGTGTCCCAATGATGTGCTTCTTTGCATCAAAGTGCCCAGCATGCTGAGACATTTCCTGTTCTCCTCTGCTTTCAGACTTGGTTTAACAACAGGAGAGCCAAACAGAGGGCCAGTGAGAAGAAAGCAATGCTCAGGAGCACACCACCTGGGATCCAGGACCACATTTCCATGAAGGATGTGGAGGAGCCCTAGGATGCCATCCTTGTCCAGGAGCCACATGGAGATGGGCTGTTGAAAATTATGTTTCTCTGTATCCTTGGCATTGGAATAACAGTATCAATAAAGACAGATTTTCACAGTAATTTCTTTCTGCTTTGTAGAATGTAGATGCAAAATATTCTCTGTACACAAGATTCAAACAGATTGGCAAAGAGGTCTTCTTTCATGAGGTGGTATGCCTGTGTCACCTTCAGCAGCCCCTGCACTTCACAGTTGTTTCTCTGGTCTCTCTGGATTTGCACAGAATGTGCCTTGTTCTCTGTCTCCCACTCCTGACCCCCATTCTGAAGGTGTAGGAGCAGAAACATGTCCAAGGATCCTCATTATCCCCAGTAGGTGGTCAGTGCGTTTTCAGACAGCACAGCCTTCTGCCCACACTCATGAATTCAGTACACACCTGAATCTTCCAAAGGCCAGTCACAGGATTCACTGGATCAGGCAGCATTCATTTTCACTGTTGGAATACAGCTCTCTGCTCACCTGACCACTCTTCTGTGCAGCAAGCATGGCCCTAGGAGTCACAGTAGACAGAGGTCCTGCTGCTTCAAAAGAATCCTGGAATGATCGGAGACTTCAACCATTCCAGGACAGAGGGAGGCTTCATACTGAACTATTTCTACTTTAACAGTTTTAACACTTTATAGTGCATAAATGTCATGTAAGGCTATATAACATATGCATTGATGCAAGTATATCTAGCTAGCCAGATACATTGTAATCTTCTAGAGGAATTACAAATGACAGCATTCTTTAAATCCCATCAACACTTAGCATTTAGTCACTTAGCAAACATTTCAAAAACAAAAATAATAAATAATAAAATCTCTAATTCTGCAAAAATGGACTGATTCCATATTTTGTCTGTCTCCTCCTTATATTTTTAAAAATTCCTAGACATAGCACCATAAAAAAACAGGAGAACTTTGAAAGGTGGGAAAATATGGGCTTCCTGGGGACATCAGGACTTAAGAAATGTGCGGTTGTATGCACTCTACATTTCCTTACTACTTTTCGCAGATAAAAGGCGAAGTGCTGTATAATCCTGCAATCTGGCTATGTCAATAGATAGCTATAAAAGAAATCCCTGTTCTTTCTAGTGCCTATAACTTGAAGTGTATTCCCTGCTTTTTTCTTCTAGCAATTTGAGGGGATGGGGTCTTATGTTGAGTTCCTTGATCCATTTGAAGTTGAGTTTTGTAAAGGGTGAGATTAAAGCATCTAATTACTGTCTTCTTTTTTTTTTTTTTTGGTTTTTCGAGACAGGGTTTCTCTGTGTAGCTTTGCGCCTTTCCTGGAGCTCACTTGGTAGCCCAGGCTGGCCTCGAACTCACAGAGATCCGCCTGCCTCTGCCTCCCGAGTGCTGGGATTAAAGGCGTGCGCCACCAACACCCGGCTAATTACTGTCTTCTAAAAGCCATCCAAGTTGACTGGTACCATTTTTTGACATCGGTCTTTTCTCCAATATGTAATTTCATCATTTTTGTTAAAAAAATGGTAGATTTGAGCACAGGTCTATGTCACCTAGGTTGTTTTAATGTTTACTTTTGAATGGGAAAGAGACAAATTTATTGAGAAACTATTAAGCACTTGATACTTCATATATTATCACATTTAATACTCACAATGGCCTGGCAGGTATTATTATCTCTAATTTCCAGACATAAGATCCATTTGGTATTGGTAATATTTTGCTTCAACTGGGGCCTACGTGGTAGATATGGCTAAGTCCCAGACTTGATGAAAATGGTCATTTCCAAAGTTCTCTCCACTAACATAGCACATATTTGGTTATGTATCTTAAATTTTGGAAATTACCAGAACCAGTCACTGGGCTGAAGGAGTGGCCTGGTGGGCTAGAGAGATGGCTCAGTGGTTAAGAGCACTGGCTGCTCTTCCATAGTACCTGGGTTCAATTCCCAGCACCCACATGGCAGCTAACAGCTGTCCATAACTCCTCTTCCAGGGAATCCGATTCAAACATACTTACAGGCAAAATACCAATGTATTTAAAATGAAATAAATAAATTATATTCAAAAAACAATGGCCACGGGAGCACAGGCTTGTATGTGAGTCCTCAATTCTATTCCATTGATCAATGTGTATTTTCCTGCCAGTACAATGCTGTTTTTGTTACTATAGCTTTGTAGCATAATTTAAAATCCGGGATGTTGATACCTCCAGTAGTGTTACTATATTAATAGAGTTTTTTTTCAGTTTCTGTGAAAAATTGCACTGGAATTTTGATAGGGATTGCATTGAATACATACATTACTTTTAGTAGGATGACCATTTTCACCTTATTAATCTTACTGGACTATGAGCATGAGAGGTCTTTCCATCTTCTGGTATTGTCTTTGATTTCTTTCTTCAGTGTGTAAAGTTTTCATTGTACAAGTCTTTAACTTCCTTGATTAGATTTATTCCAAGATATTTTTGATCCTATTGTGAATGGATTGTTTTTATGGTTTCTTGATATGTTTTTCATCTATATACAGGAAAACTAGAGATGTTGTTTTTTAATTTTGTATCCTACAACATTGCTGAAAGTATTTTTCAGCTCTAGTTTTCCTGTGGAGTCTTTAGGATCTTTTATGTGTAGAATCATATCTTCAAATAGGTGTATTAGACTTCTATCTTTCCTATATGTATCCCCTTTATCGCCTTGTTTCATTGCTCTGCCAAGGACTTTAAAGACTTTATTGAAGAAGAATAGAAAGAGTGGCCATTCTTGTTTTGTTCTTGATTTTAGAAGAAACGACTTCAGTTTTTCTCCATTTGTCATGATGTTTGTTGTGGGCTTGTAGTGTGTGTGTATGTGTGTGTGTGTGTATGCTGCATATGTAAGTGTATTCTTACAAAGTCTATTAACAAATAATTTTACCTTAACCCAGTTGCAACATCTGTAGGATTATTACCCTGCCTATAATGCCAATGTAATTCTGTAGCTATCAAAGGAAAGGCAGAAGTTTTGCAGAAAACCCTTGACTTTACAAATATAAACTTAACATTCACATAATCTTTGTTTTAATAACAATTGTGACCTCAGACCAGCTGACAGGGGTCTTATATATTGTCATTATTAGGTTGAGATATCAACCCTCTGTCCCTAGATTCTCCAGGACTTCTATCATGAAGAGATGTTGGATTTTCTTAAAGGCATTTTTGGCATCTATTGAGCTGCTCATGAGTTTTCTTTCCTTGAGTCTCTGTGGTGGATTAAATCTACTGATTTACATGTATCAAACCATTCCTGCTTCTCTGGGATGAAGTCAAATGATCTTTTGGATGTGGTCTTGAATTTGGTTTGCAAACATTTTAATGGAAATTTTTGTGTTTATGTTCATCAGAGAGATTGGCCTATATACTTCTCTTTTTTGTTGGTTTTTTGACTGGTTTTGGTATCAGCTAAATGCTAGCTTAGTAAAACAAATTTGGAAGGGTTCCTTCCTTTTCTATTTTATAGAACAATTTGAGGAGTATTAGTGTTAATTCTTCTTTGAAAGTCTGGTGGAATTCTGTGCTGAATCTATCTGGCCTGGGTGTTTTTAGTTGGGAGAGCCTTTCTAATTTTGTTTTTTACTTTTTATGATATGATGTTGTAGAAATTCTTTTAAAAATCTTTAAGTACCATATGAGATCACAGCTGAAAACAACAGTATGACATGATTACTGACCTGAAGACATTCTATTGCCACTGCTTGTTGTTCACCCTGGAGTTTCCCAGTATAGGGATTTTTCTGATGAGGTCCTGGAACTTAGAACATGTTTCTTTGAGCTCTTTTATTCTTTCTTTAATTTTTTCATTCATTTTTATTTTCTTTCAGATTTAATTTTTAATGTTAATATTTCCTGATTTTCATTAATTCTTTGGAAATCCCCACTAGTTTTCTCTAGTCTGAGCTAAGATTTTCTTGGCCATTGTGCTAGGAGTAGAAGGAGTTTCATTTATGTGGGTTTTTAAAAAACCTTTTCTTTATTATTTGAGAATTTTAGTCATGCATATAGTTCATTTTGATCAAAACTTTCCTCCCTTCTTCTCTTATCATCCCACAACTTTTCCCTACCAACTTTATGTCTTCTAAGAAAACAAAACTCTGTGTTCACTTAGTGTCCACATAGGTATGTGCCTGAGTGTAGGATATCTACTGGAGCATGAGTATCCTTTCAGGGGCCTCATCCCTGAAGAAAACTTGACTCCCACTCTCCTAAAAGCCATACATTACCAATAGCTTCTCAGCTAAGGATGACACTTCATAAGTTCCTCTCCCACCCTTATGGGATTTTGTCTGGTCTGGTTTTGTGTGGTGTCTGCAGACATAGACACGGTGACTTCATGTGTGTAATGGCACAGTCCTGTCTGTCAAATATTGTCCACTACTTCCTGCCCTTCCATTATTTCTTCCCCTCCCAACAAATATAGAAAAATTGAAGAAACATCTTGCATTCTATGTGATTGCAATGGAATAAAAGCTGTATATTAACAGCAATAGAAACTACAGAAAAGAGCACAAACTTCTGGAGATTAGCACACTATCAAGTAATAATTAGATTAAAGAAGAATCAAGAAGGAAAGATTTCTAGAACTAAATGAAAATTAAAAATGCCAAAATTTATGGGACATAATTAAAGCAAACCTGAGAAAAAATATAGGACTATATCACAAATTTGAGAGAGCTTAAACTAGTAATTTAATGATGCATCCAAAGGCCTTGAACAAACAAGAAACAATACATCCCAAACATTGGCAGGATGACAATCAAAATCAGGGCTGAAATCAATGAACTAGAAACAAAATATGCAAAGAATCAATGAAACAAAGAGTTGGTTCCTTGAAAAGATAAGAAGACAAATCATAAGCTAAACTAACCAATTTAACTGAAATCTCCTAACCAATATAATGAGAGTTGAAAGGAGATATTAAAACAGCATGGCCTAGTTCGGTCCCATATAGGTTCCTCAGCTGTCAATCCAGAGTCTGTGAGCTCCAGCTAGCTTGGGTCAGCTGTCTCTGTGGATTTCCCCATCATGATCTTGACCTCTTTGCTCACATAATCACTCCTCCTTCTCTTCAACTGGACTCTTAGAGTCTTAGCTGGGTTCGTCTTGATAGAGGGAGACATTATGGGGTTAGGGAGAAACCTGGTGCTAGGGAAATTCCCAGGAATCCACAAGGATGACTCCAGATTAGACTACTAGCAATAGTGGAGAGGGTGCCTGAACTGGCCTACCCTGATGATCAGATTGGTGACTACCCTAACTGTCATCATAGAACCTTCATTCAGTAACTGATGGAAACAGATGCAAAGATCTACAACCAAGCACTAGGCTGAGCTCCAGGATCCAGTTGAAGAGAGGAAAGAGGGATTATATGAGCAAAAGGGGAGTCAAGATCATAATGGGGAAATCTACAGAGACACCTGAACCAAGTTCGTGGAAACTCACAAATTTTAGACCGACAGCTGTGGAACCTGCATGGGACTGGATTAGGCTCTCTGCACAGGGGGGCAGTTGTGTATTTTGGTCTGTTTGAGGGGTCCCTGACAGTGGCATCAGGATCTACCCCTGGTGTGTGAGGTGGCTTTTTTGAGCCCATTATCTATCTTGCTCACCCTTGATGTAGGGGAGAGGGGCTTGGACCTACCTCAACTGAATGTACCAGGCTTTGCTGACTCCTCATGGGAGGCCTTACTCTTTTGGAGGAGGAGATGGGAGTTAGGGAGGAGATGCTTGGGGGAGCAGGAGAAGGGATGAGAGGGGCATCTGTGGTTGGCATGTAAAATGATTAAAAATTTAAATAAATATAAAAAGGTATCTCTTTCCTTGCTCTCCCTCTCTGTTCTGCCCGCCCCCCAGCTCGACCATCCAGTTCCCTCATGTTCTCTTGTCACCTCCCCATGCTCCCAATTTACTCAGGAGATCTTATCTATGTCCCCTTTCTACAGTGATCCATACATGTCTCTATCAAGGTCTTCCTTGCTACCTAGCTTCTCTGGGGTTGCTGAACTAGGCCCTCTGAATGTGGGTGACAGTTGTGTGGCTTGGGCAGTATGTGGGACCACTGTAAATGAACCTTGATTAGACATTATTTTTTACTCTTAGTTACTCCTTGTAACTCTTAGTTACTCCTTGTAACTAGTACCAAGAGCAGATGAATAACTCCATTGATAGTAGTAGAGATTTGATAACAATGTATTGACATTTGTCCTTAGAATTAGATTTAATATCATACATATATCATCTCTAACTCTCACATTTTATATATGTTATATAGCATACTCAGAGATTTGTAACTCTCTTAGTCCTTCATACTTTTTTCACCATTCTGGAAGAAACATCCAGCTATCTTAATCTTTATACACAAATCCTTTTTGCTCAAAATATTTTTATTCTTATATCCTTCTAACATTTATTTTTCCTACTTCCTGGTTACCTTTAATTTTATTTTTCATACCACGAGATACAGTAACAAAACTTTACCATCTGTTGTGAGAATTTTCTCCCTGAAGGGACTAAGCAATAGGAAGACATATCTTGATTAGCGGATGTGCCAGTTCCTGGGGAGAGCATCTCAGAATATATATATAAGGTGGAGAATGTGAGCTGAGTGCTAACTTGGATTTGTCTCATTTTGTTCCTGAATGTGGATGCACTGTGACCAGATGCTTCAAACTCCTGGTGTCTTTACTTCCCATCTATGATGGACTGAATTCATGAAATATGCGCTGAATAAGCTATTTCTCTCTTCATTGCTTTTATCCATGTATTTTATCACAACAGCAAAAGAAAGCAAGATAGGAACTTATTAAAACATCACTGTTGTCTGTAAGACAGAAAATATCAAAATTAGTGGAAAATGTGTCATTCAGTTAAATATTATGTAAGATAAGTATGGAAACAGTTAATGAATGACATAAATGAAGGTGAAGGAGTCAGTGAAAGGGAAGAAATAGAAGCCTCCGTGGCCAACAACTCATGAAGAACCTCACACAGAGGACTGGGAATTTTGTTTGAGAAACAAAGACTGCTACATATAGCATCATCTGGCTGTGCAGGACACTCCCTTCTCACTATTTTTAACACACCTGTACACACACACACACACACACACACACACACACACAC
>CABHPR010115339.1:17613-27613 GCA_902168415.1 Peromyscus melanophrys | reverse complement strand
TTATAGAATAACAACAAACGAGAAGCCCACAAAGCCAGCCGAGTCGTTTGTGTGTGAGTGTGGGCAATGCAGAAGACAGTCTCCCCTCCGGTGTGGTCCTCACCTTCCATCTTGTTTGACAGGGTCTCTGATTAGTCACTGCTTCATGTTCTACGCTGGCTAGCCTGTGAGCGTCTGGAGGATTCTATCTCTAGCTGCTGTCTAGCCCTAGGCATGCTGTGGTTCTGTACATGTGTTCTGATGATCGGTGTTAGTGAGTCCTGGGGATCTTGTGGGACAAGCACTTCACCCACAGAACCATCTCCTCAGCTCTGTGGTTCAAATGTAACAATTTACTATTTACACAGCCAGGTGTCACCCTTCCCTGTAGCAGGGACTCCAGACATGCGCCACACTCTCAGCAAAATGCCTTTAAAAAAAAAAAAAAAAAAAAAAAAAGACTGATTTTCATCATGCACATTGTCCAGGCTGGCCTTAAACTCTTGCCTCAGTCTCCTGAGTAGATAGGATTACAGGCATTTGCCATAGGACCCCAGCAACATTTCTGTTGTTTGAGCATCCCCCTCGCACCCTGGGTGTGAATATTGAGGTCAGGTCCTCAGGCATGCGGAGTACCTGTGTTTCAGCTGTCTCACTGGTCTTCTTTGGTTAAAGGTGTGCTTGGTGTGACGGCTGACAAACTGGGCTCTTTGTCCCCAAAGACATGCTTCTGTGAAGACACATTCTTTCTTTCTTTCTTTCTTTCTTTCTTTCTTTCTTTCTTTCTTTCAATTTATTTTATTTTATTTTACAATATAATTCAACTTTACATATCAGCCATAGATTCCCCGGTTCTCCCTCCTCCCACCCCGCCCATGAAGACACATTCTTTAGTGAGATCTAGAACAATACAACCTTTGGGTGAAATAAGAGCTTGTGGCATCGGTCTTTAGTTATTTAAGGGTGCCCTTATTTCCGTGGTAGAACTGAAAATCCACTGGATCATCTCATCCCACTTTCTTCTTGGTCAAACTCCCAACTCTATTCCTTAGAAATGCCCTGCCTACCTTTAATCCCATGTGGGAGGCAGAGGCAGGCAGATCTCTGTGAGTTCCAGGCTAGCCAGGGTACGTAGTGAAGAGGCGGGGTGGGATGGGGAGAAGCAAGGAAGTATCTGGGTGTGGTGATGCTCGCCTATAACACCAGCACTCAGGAGGCAGAAGCAGGACGATCAGGGGTGCAAACCAGCTTGGCCTACACAGTGAAACACTGTTTCAAAAAAATAAGGGCTGGGGATGTACTTCAGTGGTTGAAGCCCTTGCCTAGCATGGACGAGACCCTTGAGTTCAAGCCGCGGGGCCACTGGGGGCAGGTGGCGAAAGCAGAAACAGAAGTGCACTGTGGTGGCTAATTGGGGTCATCGACTTGACTGGATTGAGGAATGCTTAGGGATCCGCTTGAATTCACCTGCACTTACACTGTTCTCAGGCCTATATTGGGCCTTTGGCCCCGATGTAGGACCCACGCTAACGGGTCTTTTCCTGTTCTAAGGGATCTTGGGCTTAGCCACCATTAGCTTCCCTTGGCTCTCCAGTGTGCTAATGACCATGGATGGAATTTCAAGCTCTTTGATCCTGCAAGCCTATGTAATAAATCCTCTCATAGAAAAAAATAAAATAAAAACTGCGATTTCTGAAAACCTACTAGTACAACATGTTGGAAGACTATAAAATTATACTAAGTATATTTAATTAAAATCATATTCCTTGAAAAGGAATAAATGAAAATATACTTTTATTGATTTTGTTGAAGCGCCACAGAGTTCTGTGGGTTTTTGACAGGCTGTCATCGTGTACATAGGCTGGCCTGGAGCGTCTGATCCTTCTGTCTCTGCCTCTTGAGACCTGGGATTACAAGTGCATGCTGAGACTGCCTGCCCACATTGCACATAAACATATTTATTTCCCCTTGGAAAGTCCGTAGCTGCTAAATGGTGTTGACTTGTTGGCTTTTGGCAACACACACACACACACACACACACACACACACACACACACACACAAACACACACACAATTTCTAGTATGCCTGTATGGGTTTATTTCAAGACAACTTAGTAGAATAGTAATTTTTCAAGTCTTAAGAGAATTTTAAAATGAGGTTTCTTTGAAAACCATCTTCAGGAGGTGGGGATTTAGTTCAGTGGTAGAGTGCTTGCCTAGCAAGCGCAAGGCCTTGAGTTCGGTTCTCAGCTCTGGAAAAAAAAAAAAGAAAAAGAAAAAGAAAACCATCTTCAGTCTCTGTTTTAGAACATAGTCTATCTGGAAAGCCCAGGCTGGCCTCCTGCTCCCCTCCGACTCACGACTCTCCTGCCTGAGCAAATTCGGTAAAATTAAATTGAAAACACAGAACAGTTTTGTGGCCTGACTCCTGTTACTTGTTTAGAACTCTTGTTAGGTTTTTTATTGAAGCAAAGAAAGGATTTGGGACATTTTAAATTGAAAAATTTTTAAATTTAAAATGATAAGATAAAAAGGGAGATCATTGAATCTACTTTTTAAAAAGAACTACTTGTTTTAAATATGATAAGTAATGAAAATTTTTATCTGAATTTGTCAAATGTTAATGGACTGGACATTGTTATATATTAATGGAGATTTTTGTCTGAATCTGTCAAATGTTAATGGACTAGACATTGTTAATGTAGTTCTTGACTGTATATATTGTATATACTTATTGGATATAGTTTTTCTTATATAAGCTTTTTTTAAATTTTAGACAAAAAAGGGGGAAATGTGGTGATATTGTGTTCCCCAATATATTGTGCACCCTAATAAACTTATCTGGGGTCAGAGAACAGAACAGCCACTGGATTAGACATAGAGGCCAGAAAAAGGTGGCACACGCCTTTAATCCTAGCATTCTGGAGGCAAAGATCTGTCTGGATCTCAGTGAGTTCAGAGCCACACTGGAAATAGCCAGGCATGGTGACACACGCCTTTAATCCCAGGAAGTGATGGCAGGAAGCAGAAAAGTATATAAGGCATGAGAACCAGGAACTAGAGCCTGGTTAAGCTTTTAGGCTTTTAGCAGCAGTTCAGCTGAGATTCATTCCAGATGAGGACTCAGAGGATTCCAGTTTGAGGAAACAGGATCGGCTGAGAAGTTGGCGAGGTGAGGTTAGCTGTGGCCTGTTCTGTCTCTCTGATCTTTCAGCATTCGCCCTAATACCTGACTCCGGGTTTGTTTTTGTTAATAAGACCTTTTAAGATTCATGCTACAGTCTTGTGTATAAATGATGTCTCTTTCTGAATTAAAAGTGTATTCATTTCAGGGTTATGGATGCAGTGCAAGGTTTTCGGTTTAATCCCCAGCACCCACCCCACCCTTAAAACATAAAGTCTTACTGATTTGATTTCTTAAAGCTCTTGTGCATGTCTAGTAATCCTATGTGTTTTTTCTAATAATCTCATTTACTTCCCTCTACAAATTCCCATTTAACAGATGAATTAGAAAGCTAACAATTTTGTATTCCTACTTTGGGCCATGGTGGTGTTTTGTTTAGGATCATAGGTCACTATGCTAATTTGGAAAAAAAATACTGTAACATAAAAGTCATTTTTTAAACCTGTTATTGGGTTTATAGAAAGTAGGTAACATTTATTTTTAGGGGACCCTAGAGAGCTATTTTTACAGTACCACCAGAGCTTTGTGCTAATTTGCTTTATTTTTGCTAGAATTATTCATGTAGAGAAATAAGTAAATAATAAAGCTGGTGAGATAGGTCAACAGGAAGAAGCACTTACTTACCATGTAGGCCTGACAACCTGAACTCAATCCTCAAAATTCACGGGTCTCCCGGTGGAAGGAGACAATTCCAGAGTTGCCCCCTACCCCCACATGTGTGCACATACGCTCAGAAAGATCTCTCTCTCCTATTTGCACAATGATCTTTTTCTCTCTGTCTGTTTGTCTGTCCCTTCTACACACATAGACACACACACACACAGTTAATTAAATAAAAAATGGTAGGCTGGGCATGGTGGCACACACCTTTAATCCCAGTACTCAGAAGGCAGAGGCAGGTGGATCTCTGTAAGTTTGAGGTCAGCCTGGTCTACAAAAGCAAGTTCCAGGACAGCTAGGGCTGTTACACTGAGAAATCCCATCTTGAAAAAACAAAAACAAAAACAAAATAAATAAACAAACAAATAAATAAATAATGGTCAACACCTCAAACTAAGCTGAAGTCTGTAATATATGCTGTCTATTGTAACAAACGTTTTCAATTTGCTTTTTATGAGAAAAGAGCTGTGTCATCATTCAGAAAAAGAATGAAACTATCTGATTAAATCTCATTAGGTGGTATTACTAATAATGTGTTGTTAAATAATTTTGCCTGAGCACATATATTCCTTGGGGATTCAAGCTGTCATTTAAGAAAATGAGAGTGTATCTTATTTGCCACATACAATAATTTAAGTCTCTATAGTACTTAATTAGATTATAGTGCTTAAAATATTAAAGTTCCATTGACTGCAGAAAGATCAAAGAAAAGGACAAAGGAAAAACCCTCATTTCTGGATACTGAAGAACCAGCCTGCTTCCATCTTAGGCTTAGAAGGCATCTTATAGTAAAGACAAACTAGGTTCATTCCTGTTTATGATTAAACCTCTGTTTCTCAAGATCTGGGCTATGCCCCACCTGTAACCTTAACTACAAGTGGTTCTGTACTGCCTGTTCCAGAAAATAGCAACCTTATCTTTGTTATTATAACCATCTTGCAACCCTACCTTTGTTTCTAAAGGTTGTTATGACTACCTGTTGTTATGACTACCTTGTCTTGACCACCTTGCAATCATGTCTTTGTTTCAAGGGGGTCTAACTTGTTATGATTATGATCTGCTCATGTAACCCCATCTGTTTTTCCCACCCTACCCCCCCTTTGGAAACCCCCTATCCCTGAGCTATAAAAGCCTTGTCTTCCTCATATCCAATGCTGACCCCTCGAACCCTGCCTTAGCAGCCCATGTACATGAATTAAAAAGCTTGCTTTAATTAATTACTTGCAGTAATTAATTTGGCCATGATGATTTAGGTCAGTGGTCTTTTTCTTTCCCATCTTTGGGATTAACAATACCTCTTGTACTATCTAGCTTTCTGTCAACTTGACACAAGCGAGAGGAGGGAGCCTCAGTTGAGAAAAATGCCTCCATGAGATCTGACTGTAAGGCATTTTCTTAATTAGCAATCAAATGGGGAGGGGCCCACTGATTGTGGGCAGTGCCATCCCTGGGCTAGTGGTCCTGGGTTCTATTTAAAAAAAAAAAAAAAGCAGACTGAATTAGCCATGAGGAGCAAGCCAGTAAGCAGCATCTCTCCATGGTCTCAGCATCAGCTCCTGCCTCCAGGTTCCTGCCCTGCTTGAGTTCCTGTCTTGACTTCCTTCAATGATGGACAGTGATATGGAAGTGTAAGCCAAATAAACGCTTTCCTCCCCAACTTGCTTTTTGGATATAGTGTTTCATTGTAGTAATAGAAACCCTAACTAAGACAATTCTATATGTTAAGTATTTCTCCTGAGGATTTTCCTAGAACAGCAGTTTAGTTACACTCCACCATTAAGTACTAGAGTAGATTATTAAAAGTACTTATGGCATTTAATAGACAAGAGGTGGTATCATCAGCTGGCACTGATAAAAAAACAATTTTTGTAGGTTGCTTTTATAACATTTATTAAAATATTGCTATGGGTTAATAGAAATAGCAAAGAACCAAATAATTAAAGTGCAAGCTATGTAAAACCCCAACTAAAATCCAGAAGTGTCTAATGTATTCATTCACTAGCTTAACTAAAAACCAAAGAAAGACACAATACTCAACATAATAAAGGACTGCAAAAACAGTTGGCAATTTTATGAAAACTGTTGATTTCATATTTTGTATCCCTTTATCAATCAAAAAAGCTTTTCGAATGTTATGTACATATAAAACATAAATATATTATCATCAATGTACATATAAAACAAGATATAAAAATATATTATAAACTTGTAACAATAGCTGAAAATATATTACATGATTCTCATAGACAATAGGTGGGATATTGTGGTGGTCTGAATGAGAATGGCTCCCATAGGCTCATATATTTCAATATGTGGTTCCCAGTTAGAAATATTAGGAGGTGTGGCTTTGTAGGAAGAGATGTGTAACGGGGGGTTGGCTTTGAGGTTTCAAAAGCCCATTCCATTCCCAGTCAGCTTTCTCTGCCTCTTGCTTGTGGATCAAGACGTAAGCTCTCAACTACTCCTCCAGCACCATGCCTGCCATGCCTGCCCCTTCCCCCCACCCCCCACCTCCACCGCCATGATTGTCACAGACTCTAACTCTCAGAACCATGAACCCCACATTGAATGCTTTCTTTCATAAGTTGCCTTGTCCATGGTGTTTTGTGACAAAGATTGAAAAGTAACTAAGAAGTTTCCACTTCCTGGCTGCCACAGCTTGTGGTCATATCATCATGCAAAATACACTTAGTCCAACTTCCAAAGCCCCCGAAGTTTTTTACAGTCTCAACATGCTTTCAAAGTCCAAAGTCTATTCTGAAACTCAGGAAAATCTCTTAATTGTAAGCCCCTGTAAAATCAAAAGGCAAATTACATACTTCCAATATACAATGGCACAGATATGTATTATCATTCCAAAAGGGAGGAATGGGGCACACTGAGGAAATAGTGGACCAAAGTAGGACCAAAAGCAAGCAGGGCAGACTCCAATCCCTGTAGTTCCCTGTCTGATTTCAAAGGGCCAAGAGGCTCTGCCCTTCCAGCTTTTGCTGACTACAACACACTTCTCTGCCTTGGGCTGGCTCTATTCCCTGTATGCAGCCCTCCTTGGCAGACCTCCCACAGCTCTGGCACCTCCAATATCCTGGGGTCTCTAATGCAATCCAGGCTTCATTTTCACAGCTTAAAGCAATGACCTCTCAGGGACTCCCCTGCCACACACTTGACCTCAGCAGCTCTCCTTAGCCATGGAGGAGGTACAACAAGCCCCTTTTCTTGTGTATCTTTCATAACTCAAGACAGAGCCACACAGCAGATGCTGCCAAGTTGGTTGCCTACTTGGGATGTGGCCTGGTTATATTTACGTAAGCTTTGATTTGTTGTTGCTCTTTAGGATAAGAAAATCCCCCAGGCCTTTGCTTTCCAAGTTGAAGTTTAGCTGGGTAGTGTCTCACCCTGAGGCAACCACTCTCTTTACTCTATGTTTTTTGTTTTTGGTTTGGTTTTTGGTGGTGGTAGTGGTGGGTTTCTTGGTTTTTGTTTGTTTGTTTGTTTGTTTGTTTTTGGTGGTGTTTTGTTTATTTTGTTTTGTTTTGTTTTTGTTTTGTTTTTTTTCGAGACAGGGTTTCTCTGTGTAGTTTTGGTGTCTGTCCTGGATCTCGCTCTGTAGACCAGGCTGGCCTCAAACTCACAGAGATCAGCCTGGCTCTGCCTCCGAGTGCTGGGGTTAAAGGCGTGCACCACCACCACTGCCAGGCCTCTCCTTATCTCTTTCAGCACAGTCCTTGCCTCCAACTTTAAATTTCCTGGTGTTGTTTTCCTCCTCAAACTGTACATTCTTTTATTTCTTTATGACCTGCTTGCTGCTTTTCGTTGTAGACCTGATCATGTAGAGTGATTACGAATAACAACATGACAGAAATCAGTGGTAGACTGCCTTGAAACCTTCCCTGCTAGTGAAATCGGTCCAAAACGTTTCAATTTAACCTCTGGCATATTCTTAGGACAAGGATAAAAAGAAGCCACATTCTTTGCCAAAACACCACAAGAATGGTTTCTAGCCCAGTTGCTAATATTGTTCACCTCTAAAATCTCTTGGGCTAGACCTCCATAGTCCAAATTGCTCTTAACATACTGTCTTCCAAGGTCCTGAAGGACGACTCCTTAAGCCCCTCTTATTGCATTCAACTGCTTTCTTAGTCCAAAGTTCCAAAGTCTTCCACATTCTTCCAAAAACACTCCATATGGTCAGGCCTGTCACAACGATAGCTGGATCATACTTAGTTACTTTTCAATTGCTGTGACAAAACACCATGACCAAGGAAACTTCTAAAAGAAAGTGTTTAATTTCAAGCTCATAGGTTCCAGAGGGTTAGAGTCTATGACAATCATTGGGGGTGGGGGGAGCATGGCAGCAGACATAAGATTATGGGGAGGAAGCCGGGCGGTGGTGGCGCACGCCTTTAATCCCAGCACTCGGGAGGCAGAGCCAGGCGGATCTCTGTGAGTTCGAGGCCAGCCTGGGCTACCAAGTGAGTTCCAGGAAAGGCGCAAAGCTACACAGAGAAACCCTGTCTCGAAAAACCAAAAAAAAAAAAAAAAAAAAAAAAAAAAAAGATTATGGGGAGGAGCACAGCAGTAGGCATAAGATTATTATGGGGGAAGCACAGCAGCAGGCATAAGATCATTATGGAGGGAGCACGGCAGCAGGCATAAGATCATTATGGGGGGAGCACGGCAGCAGGCAAGCAGGCACAGCACTGGGGCAGTAGCTGAAAGCTTACATCTTAATCCACAAGCAAGAGGCAGAGTGCTAACAGGAAATGCCATGGGCTTTTGAAACCTCAGAGCCCACCCCCAGTGACACACCTCCTCCAACAAAGCCACACCTTCGAACAGTTCCACCGACTGGGAACCAAGAATTGAAATATATGAGCCTGTGGGTGTGGGTGTGGGTGTGGGACAGTCTCAGTCTAACCACCCCAGTTATGGCACATACATGGCATGAAACACCTAAGAGAATAAAAATGGTGGCTTTAGAATCCTTGCTTCCTGCATTCTGACTTTAAAGTGTTAGTATATTAAAGGTCAGACTTCATTTTTTGTTTAAAAGTCCTTTCATAATCACACAATTATCATCAAATACTATTTAGAAAAACATATGCAAACAGTTTAAAAATCAAACAAACAAATCCTAAATTGGACCATCCTGAGATCGTCATTGTTAACATTTTGGTAACTGTGGTCCCCATCTTTCAATGTCATGAATAGGCTGTAGTGATTATGCCTGGGAAAAGCCATGTGTTTACAGTTGAGTGTGTGATTAATCATTGTACTCATTTGGAGTGGACAGCCAGTGATTAAGACAGAATATGCTAGTAAGGATTGCTCAAGGAATATGTGCTTTAGGTCTTCTGATATGCCGCACCAAATTTTCCCCAAAAAGTTGTTCTTCTCATTTTTACTGATTGCCCATATATCAGTTCCCAGTTTTCTGCAGCAAGTGCTAAACTGGTTAGTCTGAAAATCTGGAAGTTTAATTTTCATCTTTTACAAAATTGTGACTTTTGTGTGGATGTATGTTTGTGGGGACACATGCATCACGTGTGCACCTGTGTTCGGGGGACAACTTTTGGGAGCTGGTTCTTACCTTCCGCCTTCCTGAGGCAGGGTGTCTCTTATTTCTGCTGCTGTACTTTATACTACAGGCTCAGGTCCACAAACTGCCAGCCAGTTCTCCTGTGTGCACCTCTCATTTCTATGTAGGCATGCAGGAATTACAGATGTATGTAACCACATCTGACTTTTTATGTGGGTTGCAGGGATTGAACTCAGGGTGTCAAGTTGCAGAGCTAGCTAGGACTTTACCTGCTGAGCTTCCAGATCCCAAATTTTCATCTTTTTTTTTTAACTAGTGATAACTTTTCACACATTTCTTGGGCTGACTTTTTAACATTTTCTTTCTTTTTGCCTTTTTCTTCTTCCTTTCTTTTTCAAGTCTGTTAGCTTTGGCTGGCTGTCCTGGAACTCACTCTATAGTCCAGGCTGGCCTTGAACTCAGAGATCCATATGCCTCTGTCTCCCAAGTGCTGGAACTAAAAGTGTGTACCACCACTGTCTGGCTCAGCTCTATTTCTTTCTTTCTTTTTTCTTTCTTTTTCTTTCTTCCTTTCTTTTCCTTTCTCTTTCTCCTTCCTTCCTTCCTTCCTTCCTTCCTTCCTTCCTTCCTTCCTTCC
>CABHPR010115339.1:0-17603 GCA_902168415.1 Peromyscus melanophrys | reverse complement strand
TCCTTCCTTCCTTCCTTCCTTCCTTCCTTCCTTCCTTCCTTCCTTCCTTCCTTCCTCCCTTCTTTCTTCTTCTTCCTCCTCCTCCTCTTCCTCCTCCTCCTCCTCTTTTGAGACAGGGTTTCTCTGTGTGGTTTTGGTGCCTGTCCTGGATCTCACTCTGTAGACCAGGCTGGCCTCAAACTCAGAGACCCAACTGGCTCTGCCTCCCGAGCGCTGGGATTAAAGGCGTGCGCCCCACTGCCCAGTTTAGCTCTATTTCTATTGAAGTGTTTGCTTCTATTTTATAATAGTCTGCTTAGTTTCTGGTTTTCCTCTCTGACAGCTGTTTTAGTTAGTGGTTTTTTGCTGTGAAGAGACATCATGACCATGGCAAGTCTCATCAAGGAAAGCATGTAATTAGGGCTGCTTTACAGTTTCAGGTCTAGTCTATCGTCATGATGGTGAACATGGTGGCACTCAGGCAACATGGTGCTGGAGGAGCTTAGAGTTTTAAACAGATCTGTAGGCAGTAGGAAGAGGAGAGCCACTGGGCCTAGTTTGGCATGATGGTTTGAAAGAAAATGGCCCCCAAAGGGAGTGGCACTATTAGGTGTGGTCTTGTTGGAGGAAGTGTGTCACTAGGAGAGGGCTTTGAGGTCTCTTGCTCAAGCTTCTCTCAGTGTGACTGTCAGTCGATTTCCTGTTGCCTGAAAGATGTAGCACTCTCAGCTCTAACTCCACATCTGCCTGCATGCTGCCATGTTCCCACCATAATAGACTAAACCTCTGAAACTGTAAGCCAGCCCCAATTAATTTTTTTTTTTTTTTTGTTTTTCGAGACAGGGTTTCTCTGTGTAGCTTTGTGCCTTTCCTGGATCTTGCTCTGTAGACCAGGCTGGCCTCGAACTCAATATTTTCTTTATTAAGAGTTGCTGTGGTCGCCGGGCGTTGGTGGCGCACGCCTTTAATCCCAGCACTCGGGAGGCAAAGCCAGGCGGATCTCTGTGAGTTCAAGGCCAGCCTGGGCTACCAAGTGAGCTCCAGGAAAGGCGCAAAGCTACACAAAGAAACCCTGTCTCAACAAACAAAAAAAAAAAAAATCGCTAAAAAAAAAAAAAAAAAAAGAGTTGCTGTGGTCATGGTGTCTCTTCACAGCAATAAAAACCCCAAGACACTTGAGCTTTTGAAACCTCAAAGCCTACCCCCAGGGAAAGACTTCCTCCAACAAGGCCATACCTCCTAATTCTTCTCAAGTAGTGATACCCATTGATGACTAAACATTCAAATATATGAGCCTATGGGGCCATTCTTATTCATGCCACAACAAATGTTGTTAAGAAATTTATTATTTTTGTATATGTATGGTATGTATGAGCGCAAGTGTACACTTGCCACAGGACATGTATACAGGTCAGAGGACAATGTAGAAGTTGGTTCTCTCCTTCCATCGTGTGGTTCCTGGGGATTGGACTCAGCCAGGCTTGGCAGCAGGTTGCCTTCAACCTGCAGAACAGAACCATCTAAGCTGGCCATGGTATGCTTTGACTTTGGACCACAGACATTTTCCTTCTGTAGTTAACCACCACAACTCCTGCCCATTTTAAAGTATGTATAGGTAAAACATAAAGCACAATTTTTATACACTTCATGATTTCAATTCTTTTTTTCCTTATTATGTATACAGTATTCTGCCTGCATGTGTCTGCACACCAGAAGAGGGTACCAGATCTCATTACAGAAGGTTGTGAGCCACCATATGGCTGATGGGAATCGAACTCAAGACAGCCAGTGCTCTTAACCACTGAGCCATCTCTCCAGCCCCTCAACTGATTCTTGAAGTTGCTTTTCTTTTAAAATTATTTCAGGAGCAGACATGATAAGTATACACAACGAAGAAGAAAATGCTTTCATACTAGACACTCTGCAAAAGCAGTGGAAAGGCCCGGATGACCTCCTGCTAGGCATGTTTTATGACACGGACGGTAAGTGGTATTTGCCTGTGAGACATGATTTTTTAAATTATTTATCTTTATTTTATGTGCATTGGTATTTTGCCTGCATGTATGTCTATGTGAGGGTGTCAGATCTTGGAGTTACAGTTATTAGTTGCCATGTGAGTACTGGAAATTGAACCCAGGACGTTTGGAAAAACAGTGGTCTTAAACGATAAGCCATCTCTCCAGCCCGAGACATGATTTTTTTAATGTTAGTAAGACTTAAGATATTTAGCTCCTTAATTCTCTGGATCAGTGCTTCTCAACCTTTCTAATGCTGTGACCTTTTAATATAGTTCCCTTATGGTGTGGTGACCCCCAACCACACAATTATTTTCGTGGCTACTTCATAGCTGCAATTCTGCTGCTGGTATGAATCGAAATGTAAATAAGTATCTATGTTTTCCTATGGTCTTAGGCAACCCCTATGAAAGGGCTGTTCAGCCTCCAAAGGAGTCGCGCCCCACATGTTGAGAACCACTGCTCTAGATGAAATGCATGTCTCTGGGTATTACATTTTTCAGTGTGCACCAATAACTAGTATCCAGTGTTTCCCAAGTCACTCCAAGAGCTTCAAAAATGGGAAACACACTTGACCCTCTTACTTGAATTAAAGTATGGATATAGGGTTAGTATTTTCTGAAGATGCCATGGATTACAAGAAGTATTAGTGTTTGCTGTTAATAAGGTAAAGATAAATTCTCTTTCCCAGGTTATATAATAGCAATGTAAATTTTATTAATATACAAAACTATAAAGCGTATGTATTTTAGTGTCTATATAAGAATGATTTTTATATATTTACAGATATATGAAATGCATATGTATATGTATACAGAGATATTAGTCACATTTTTAAATGTCATGAAAGACCAAGGTTATTAATGTTTAACTATCTTTAAGTTATTTCACAAAAATGTTTTCCTTCACAAAAATGGCACCTTTGCCAGAATCCTCTTAAAATCAGTATCTTTTGATAGGATATAGTATTCCTTCTACAACTTTTACTCCTACAACCAAAAATTAGATCTGTAATTGGTACCAAGTACCAATATGTACATTTCTACCTTTCATCAAAATCTTTTCCTTTGTGTCTTCACACCTTTGAAAACTGTCATGTTGAAAACATTCCTTAATTGACAGATGCAAGTTTCAAGTGGTTTGATAATTCAAACATGACATTTGACAAGTGGGCAGATCAAGATGTCGAGGACCTAGTCGACACCTGTGGTTTTCTGTACACCAAGACAGGTGAATGGAAAAAAGGAAACTGTGAAATTTCTTCTGTGGAGGGAGCACTCTGCAAAGCCGCAAGTAAGTCAGACTGTCTTTTCCACTCTAGGAGAGCGCGGACACAGGCTTAGTTGGGGAGTGCTTTCCTTAGGCACACCATGACTTACAAATAGAGGGATTAAGACTTCAGAATGTAGCATGATGGAAGTCAAGTAATGCTCTTACATCTCAGAAGTGGAGCCAGACCATGTGAATCAGACATAATTTAATTCTGTGTGCCTATTCTTAGAAGTTCCTAAGAGCCCATAAATTTGTTTTTCAAACAAATTTCCATATCCTCTTTGCCTGTGATCTGAGAAGTGATAAAGAATAATATTGAATAATCTTAACATGCTAACGTTACTTTAAGAAATTAGATTCCCTACAAAATACCTTTTGTTTAGGCAAACAAAATGACATAGTAAAATTTCATACTTCTTGATTTACTCTGTATTAAAATATTTTTCTGATCAAAGTTTAACAAAATTAGCATGTTCTGCAATATTTTCATGTTATTTGTTAAACACTGAATAGAATCTGTTCTAAAATACTGAGTAACTATTCCCACAGTAAACAAATGAAAACTACAAACTACAAATGGTATGGTTAAAACATGACTCAACTGTTTTCCTACTCAGATCTATTTTTTTTGTTTTGTTTTGTTTTGTTTTTTGAGACAGGGTTTCCTGTGTGGCCCTGGCTGTCCTGGAACTTGCTCTGTAGACCAGGCTGGCCTCTAGCTCAGAGATCTGCCTCTGCCTCCTGAGTGCTGAGATTTAAGGCCTGTGCCACCACTGCCTGGCCCCAAATCTGATCCTTAACTATAAAGCAGGTTGTACACCTGTACATTTGGCTCTGGGTATTTCCCACTTCTTAGAATTACACTCACTTTCACTTGTTATAGCGCAGTCCTTGGCTCTAATAGTGTTACAGGGATACTATTACTTGTTGTATTATTAGAGTAGCTCCCCAACTTCAAACATTTTCGTTTTGTTTTACTCTATTTGTGTGTATGGGTGTTGTGAGCCGAGTCTAGAGAGATGGCTCAGTGGTCAAGATCACTGGCTGCCCTTCCAGAGAATCCTGGTTCAATTCCCAGCACCCACACAGCAGCTCACAGCTGTCTGGAACTTCAGTTTTAGGAGATCCAATGCTCTCTTCTGGTCTCCAGGGGCACCAGGCACACACATGGTGCAGAGACATGCATACAGGCAAAACACTCATTTACATAAAAATAAAAACATGGTATGCAAACACCTACCCCCTAGTCAACTCCATACACACATGCACACTGGCTCCTTTCATCTACTGTGTTTGAGGGCTCCATTACAGAAAACAAACACTAAATGAAACATACCAGAAATGGGCTGAAGAGATGGCTCAGAGATTAAGAGTCTTTGTTGCTTTTGCAGAGGACCTGGGTTTGGTTCCCAGCACACACAGGGCCAGTTGCAGTGGTTCTGATGCCTCGTCTGACCTCCATGGGCACTAGGCATGGGATGTATCACGCATGCACACTTGCAAAATACTCAAATGCATGAATTCTAAAACTATTAACCAAACAACAACGAACACTAAGCAAATCCACAGCTGTTCCATTGTACATGTTTTCTAGACTCTAAAACCAGAATCATTTTCTCTCATCTACTATTATTTTTTATGAAGCTCCTTTATTCTTTTTCCAGCAACCAAGTGAGTGCTGGCCAGTGGTGGTGGTGCACACCTTTAATCTCAGCATTCAGGAGGCAGAGGCAGGTGGTTCTGAGTTTGAGGCCAGCCTGGTCTACAGAGTGAGTTCCAGAACAGCCAGGGTGACACAAGAAACCTTGTTTCAAAACAACAAAAACAAACTAAATTCAAAACAGTTAAGATAGATACTTGATGAAGCAGTAAAGTATATTAACCTCATGGAGTATCCATTTTAAACAACTGTATATAAATCTTATAAGGCATCCTTAAATTTTTAATTTTCATTTTCTTTTGCATTTTAGTCCCATATGACAAGAAATATTTATCAGGTAAGTAACATTTTGATCTTAAATTTTTCCATACATTTAAATTCTGGTATGTTAAGATACTACTGTACACCCATTTAAAAATATTATGTTGGCACGTGCCTTTAATCCCAGCACTTGAGAGGCAAAGGTAGGCAGATCTCTGTGAGTTTGAGGCCAGCCTGGTCTACAGAGTGAGTTCCAAGCCAACCTGTCTTGAAAAACAAAAAGCAAACAAAATTTATGTAACATAAAGACTTTTATCAGAATATAGAAAGGTCTAAGTAAGGCATCGCATTAGGGGCTGGAGAAATGGTTCTGTGGCTAAGGACACTGGCTGCTCTTCCAGAGGACCTGGGATTGATTATTCATCACCACAGTGATGATTCACAACCATCTGTAACTCCAGTTCAGGGGATTTGATACTGTCTTCTGGCCTCTGTGGGCATAAGGCATGTGCATGGGACAGACATACATACAGCACTGAGACTCCACACACCTGTATTCACAATACCATATGTGTAAGTGTCCAAAGATGGAAGTAATTCGAGTGTGCATCAAGAGATGGATGAGTGAAGTGTAATAAATACCAACTATTATTCAACAACAAAGGGAATTAAATTATAACATATGCTACAGAATACACAAATCTGGAGAACAGATTAATGCAAGTCAATCATTAAAGGCAGGTGTGTCCTCCTTAGTGCTCTCACTTACATAGGTACCCAGAATAGTTAACTTCACAGACAAATCTGGAATGATTACATATGCATTTGTATTATGACATCAGAGCGAGGGGGAAAAGTTAGTGAGTTTGAGCCTCATGTCTATAAATGGGTGGTGGTCCCAGCCAACTTGTCTCCATTTAGTGACTTGTAAAACAAAAGCAGTGTAAGCATGGTATTTGGAAACATGGAGACAACTAGCAGTTAATTTTGAGGAATGGCTATTGGTTTGAGCAGTGGAATAGCAGCACAGTATTTTTTCAGATCTTGTACTTATGAGTTTGAGCAGTGGAATAGCAGCACAGATTTTTCAGATCTTGTACTTATGAGTTGGGGTTTAGTAGAGTGACTTAAAAAAGCTGTGGCCCAGCTAGTCCAGTAATGGCTGGCTACCAATGCAAAGTACAGGATCCAGTAGCTGTTCAGTCCACAAGGCTGGATGTCTCGGCTGGTCCACAGTATATACTGGAATCCCAAAGAAGTAGGACTATTGCCACTGAAGGAATAGACTTGCCAGCAAGAATGAGGCCAAGCAAAGAGCAAAAGCTTCCTTCTTCTACATCTTTTATATAGACCACTACCAGAAAAGTGTGGCCCAGATTAAAGGTGGATCTTCCTACCTCAAAAGATCAAGGTTAAAGGTAGCTCTTTCCACTTCAAACAATTAAGAAAAAATTCTTTACTCATGCACCCCATCAACTTCGGTTTTTTTTCACAAATTTTATAGACTAGGACTTTTTAGCTGTGTAGACATTAAAAAAAAGATTATATTGAAATCTGTGGAAAAATAGAGCAGACAGGTCAATCATGGATCTCAAAACCATACAAAGAACAGTGGGCAGGTTTAGATTAGTGCACATTTGGTTTAGAGTCCAGGGACAGTGTAAGTAGGTGGCCAGATTAGGCCTCAATCATAAGGCTTGTAGCAAAGCAGAAAGATTTGAAAGGAGAACTGCCTGATGCACCGACAGGCTTTGTCAGAAGTCAGTGAGTAACAGGAACACTGACTGAGTTGAAGCAAGGAAAACAGAATTGTAGCAGCAATTTTAATGAACAAGGAGTTCTCTACACAAAGTAAGATGGAAGGCCTGGAGAATGTTGTGAAGAGAGTAAGGGCTATAGAGGGATGTACTTGGTGTGGTAAGCACATGGAAGTTAGCCTTGTGGGGATACATAACAGTTTACTATAGACGCACCAGGATAGCTAGAACACAAAGGATTAAGCATACTACACAGGAGAGAAAGGCTATCCTAGTCGTTACAAAAAAAGTTTGGAGCTTTTGCTATTGCTTAAATGGATTTGGATAACTTGCTTAAATCATGCCCAGAATGAATTATGCACAGTAAACAATAAATAACTTGAAATTTAATAATTTTAAATGATGGACTGTAGTTTTGGCCTCAATGATGTTATAACTTTTGTATGAAGATGGCATATTTTAGAAGTACCAGCTAGTCAACAAAAAGCCTTGCAACTCATTCACAGGCCACTTGCAGAACGTGTAAATACAGACATACTGTGTCCCATCAATCTTAGCTGCTGCCCCATACTTAGAAGGTCTTTTAATTTTGGTTAAGTCTGTGATTATGTATCTGTAAACAACCCCTAAACTACCATGCTGCTCTTTCTGCCTAAAACTGACTTTTTCTAAACTTGAATTTCTGTGAGCATGCAATCTCTGAAGCATATCCTACTGATTATGTGACTGTACAGCATCAACACTAAGTGTGTCCACTTGCGTCAAGTCAAAAGGGCAAACCACTTTATAACTGTGACATTTAATAGAACTATAAAGATTATCGCCGGGCGTTGGTGGCGCACGCCTTTAAATCCAGCACTCGGGAGGCAGAGGCAGGCGGATCTCTGTGAGTTCGAGGCCAGCTTGGGCTACAGAGTGAGTTCCAGGAGAGGCGCAAAGCTAAAAAAAAAAAATTATCATTTGAACCAATAGTCCAGAAGTCTTGTTTTTTTTGTTTTTGTTTTTGTTTTTTTGGAGATACAAGTTGACCTCAAACTCTGTAACTGAGGATAACCTTAATGTTTTTATAATACTGTTTTCCCTGCCTTAATAAGACACTTGGTCAAATTTATCCCATTCATCTCTAGCCCTTTTAGGTCCCACTGTAAAAAGCACCAGTTGAAAATATTTAGTAAAGTAAAAATCCATCTGCAATAAAGTTGTGAATTATTTTGAATCCTTTATTACATACATCTACCATCCCAATTACTAAATTTGGTAAACAACATTCTTACAGAAAGATCCTAAGAGTTTTGAATAGGCAAGAACTGAAAGGTTGCACCCATTTCTTTTTTTTGGTTTTTCGAGACAGGGTTTCTCTGTGTAGTTTTGGTGCCTGTCCTGGAACTCACTCTGTAGACCAGGCTGGCCTCAAACTCACAGAGATCCACCTGGCTCTGCCTCCTGAGTGCTGGGATTAAAGGTGTGCCCCACCACTGCCTGGCAGTCGCACACATTTGTAAACCAGGGAATCCACAAATACAGTGCTACTTGTAGAGAAATAAAAATGCAAGGTACTATAGCTCTTAGTGCTATTCCTGTGAAGCAAATTATAACTATCAAAGCCAGAGGGACCATCAGATCCCACTAGATCTTCAAGAGAACAGTAGGTGTAAATTCCAAAATCTTAGTTCAGAAAGGGAAAAGAGACATAAGCAAGACCATAGACAACGATACTAAGTAGAACATAGAACTGCAATGTTTTAATTGAAATTTCAAGTATGGCTAGTTTTCCCACAAACGCTAATTTTAAAAATTATTTCATTAATTTTTACTGTGTATACATACACACACACACACACACACGTGCACCATGACATGCACACGGAGGTCAGAGGACAGCTTGTAGAGGTCAGTTCTCTCTCCACCTTGTGGGCCTGGCAGCAAGACTCTTTACTCACTGAACCATTCTGCCTACCCAGGACCAGTGTCTAGTAAGGAATGTGTAACTTTTTCTCCTCAGCTGGGAATTCTACATATAAACAAGTCTATGATGAGCTAACTGTTCCAAATGCAATACTTCCAACCTGTGCGCTGACTGCCTGTATTTTGTCTTTTCCCCCAGATAACCACATCTTAATATCAACTCTGGTGATTGCTAGCACAGTAATTCTGACAGTTTTGGGAGCAATCATTTGGTTCCTCTATAAAAGAAATACTTGCTCTGGCTTCCTCTCTTTCTCAACTGCACCACAATCACCTTATGATGACGGCTGTGCTTTAGTAGTTGCAGATGATGATGAATATGCTGTTCAGCTGGACTAAGACTTTGATATATCAAATACCCTGACAATGATTTCCTGTGCAAGGTTTTCATCTAAAAGTTGCCACAGAAAACTGAAGCTTTTATGGTATTCCTTATTCTCATAATACTTTCATGTACTCACTGTGACAACAAAATATTAACCCTTTGGTTCATTTTAAAAAAGGAACAACTGTAGATCGAATCTGAAGTTTTCTTAAGTAATTTTCATTTGAATAAATGAAAGCTCCATGTACAATAAAGCTGCTAAAATGCCACTCACTGCCGGGTCTTCTTCATTGCTTCTTCCGTTTAGTTAGTTTTTCCTTTAACAACTATACTCCTGATTAGGAACACCAGGAACAAGCCAGACAGAGCCTGTCCTTTAACAGCTGTCTCACTGCCTATGGCTGTTATTGTTTCCCTTAAAGAAAGTTTGATACTCCAACTCCACACTTGTTCATTATTTCACTCCTTGTATAGAACATTTGGGACAAGTAGTATTTAATGACAATCAAATAATTATGTTACAGATTCTTTCAAAGAAAAGACTACAGCTCTAGCTAAGAGTCATGTAGATGGTGGCCAGCTGGGTTAACCTGTGTGTCCCTTGAGAAAAGGGTTTCCAGACCACCCTTACCTTTTCCTACACAATGCACATTGTAGTGATATATTGTGAACCCAATAAACTTAACTGGGGATCAGAGGACAGAGCCAGCCACTAGATTAGACAGAGGCCAGTGATAGGATTAAAGGTGTGTGGTACCACTATCACTCAGGAGGCAGAGATCCCTCTGGGTCTCTATGAGTTCAAGGCCACACTGGAAACAGAGCCAGACTGTGGTGGCACACACCCTTAATCCCAGTACTGGGGAAGCACATATTTTAGTACTTATCAATCAGTAGTTAGTAACAAATTATATATGAACGAATTGTAGAACATTTTACCGTGTAAATACCATTTTCAAATAAGCAATTTTGTGGGTTAAGAAGTCATTTTCATAATGAATTTTATAAAAGTATTTAATATTTCAAATTCAGTTCCCAAGGACAGAAAATATTTACATTAGCATTCTTAAAATTTGTGGTTTTAGCCGGACATGTTGGTACACACCTTTAATCCCAGCACTTCAAGGCAGAGGCAGGTAGATCTCTGTGAGTTCAAGGCCAGCCTAGTCTACAGAGCAAGTTCCAGGACAGCCAGGGCTATTACACAGAAACCCTGTCTCAAAAAACAAACAAAAAAGGTGTTTTTACATAACACTGTGAGACCAAAATGAGCCATCTTAGAAATAAGACCAAAATGCTTTCAGCTAAAAACTAAGGCCTAAGATTTCTCCTTCTAGGAATAGGCCAACAGTTACTGAAACAAGTCAGTCCAGATTCCAGAAACCAGGAAGTGTAAAAGTACAGAGTCACAAGGTAGTCACGAGGTAATGACTGCCGGACCATGGAATGTCCTCTCCCTGGTTTCCAGGGTAACTGACCACAGAAATGTCCCCACCTGAGGGCAGCCAATGAGAAATGGTGGCAGGCAACCACCCCCTTAGAAGTAAGATTAAGCCATGATTTCTAGAAAGCCCCTAGAAGGGAGCCAATCAGAATTGTACCAGCACTAGCACCCCTAAATGATGTAACCTTGTGGTTTTTGCCTTTAAAAACTGAGCTTTCAGACAGGCGGGCACTTCCTCCAGTCTCCACTACGTTGGATGTATTGGACGAAGTCCCTGCCTAGGCTTGTATTGCTTTTGGATATCCAGAATTAAACCTTGCTTTTGCATTCCGGCATGCTCGTCTTTGGTGGTCTCTCTGAGGGTCACGATCTGGGCATAACAAGACAATGCACAGATAATAAAAGTTGAGAGCATGTTCAGGGGCTGCAGAAATGGCTCAGGGTTAAGAGTATTTGCTATTCTCATAGAGGACCTGGTTTCCATTATTGACACTTACATGGCAGCCCACAACTGTCTCTGCAGTTCTAGGTGATCCAAAGCCTTCTCTGGCCTCTGAAGATACTACATGGACACAGATCTGAGTCATATACGCAGGCAAAACACTCACACACATAAAATAAAAAAGTTGAGGAAATAGTTGAAAATCATTGTATGAAATAGGAAAAAGTTCAAACTAAAATTAATCAATCAGCATCACTTTATTTCAAGCCAAGGTTTTACATTAATACCAACAAACTAAGTGTAGGCAAACTGCTCATTCACATTTGAGAAATTACATGGTTTCTATTTAGATTTTGAAAAAGTTGTTTGTTGCCACAACACTGGACTAATCTGAAACCACCTGAAAGTGTCAATGTAAATCCTAAGGGTGTTGACAGTGGAAACTGTTAGGGAAATTTACACAACTCATGACTATAGTGCAAACTCATTCATGGTGAATAAGTCATTCATCTGTTTTTGCAAAGGTCGTGAAAAATATTAACAATCATCAAATAAATGCTCGCAATTACCAAGGAACAGCTACAAATGACCAGGATCCAAAGAGGTTATTTCTATTGTATTTCTCTATAAAGAAGTGACAACACTAAAAACACATTGAAACCAGTGTTTTCAACTTTGAATGTGGGCTTTAAAAAAATAGTCTGTTAACTTGAGATTTTCAATCATGTTTAACCAAATATCACTTGACTGGCAATTCTGATATAATTTACAGCTGTAATATTCCTGAAAGGAATACCTACATACCATGGCCTATCAAATATAATCTGGATTTTTGCAAATCAATACAAAAGTTATCCATCATTTCTATATCTTTTACATACTTTTTTCTTAAAAATTAGGTTTTATTGCTAAGTGAATTTAGAATTCAAATTAAATTTGGAAACCTAATATAATTATGTTCTTCAAACCTCCCGGTTCTTTTAAAAAAAATTTTAAACACTGGAAGTAAATGATTATCAAAATGTGGCTGTAACTTAAGGCATTTAAAAAGGAAAACTAATTAGGTGCCATTGGCATTTTATTTCAAAAGTACATTTTATCTGACTTTTCACTAGCAAGAGACTAATACACAAACATTTTTTTTCCATAAATATGACTACAGTAATCGTAACACAGAAAAAAGTTGATGAGCATTGCTTAGATATTTAAAATAAGGAAGGGTAATGCTTTCCCACTCACCTAAAAGAAAAAAATGCTTTTGATTATGTATTATAAACACGAGATTTGCTGGCCAGTGTTAAAAGGTCCAGCTGAAGAAATTCAATTCAGCAACACTTGAGAATGAATATATATTTACATTTATACATGTATGTATATATATTCATTTTATATAGTCAATATATCTAATAGGCATTTCCCCACAAAATGATTCATACTTAATTGCCAGTTTTAATAAACATGTTCACGGTTCATCCATTTGTCTTAAATGAAGTTAGGCAATATCAAATGCTCTGTTATGGTCTCCATCTTCTTCAGAATCATCCTCTGAAGCTGTGGAGAGAAAACAGGATGATCAAGAATGATTTAAGGGGACAGGAATGCGACTTGTAAACATGAAACCAGAACAGCAATGACTTGTAAAAACAAAAATCCCAATTTAGTATACTGTTTGGTCAAAATGGTAAGTTATCATGATAGTGTTAGGGTGGTTTGATTGTGGGTGAAGCCCATTCACAATGTCCCCACCCCCACATCTTTGTGATGCTATATAATTTCCATATAATGAAAATGCTTAAAAAATGTGGTTTAAGAGCATCTTTTAAAAATGTTTCTGAGACCAGTTTGTGTTCACAGTAGCTAATGATATGTATATAAACGTACACCAGAGGAAAAGTGAATTTAAGGCAAGTGCTCTCACACACCTGAGTAGAATCTGGCTTATTACCGCTGCATGTTTGATGCATCCGATGAGAATGAAAAAAAATGTACATAGAATAATAGGTTATGGATGTTCTTGCAAGTTACATCAAAGCTATGTCTATACAATGCCAAGGAAAAGCTCTATTGCGAAAGTAAAGCTTTATATAGACACAGCCTAACTTAAAATAATTGGCTTCAGAAAAAAAAACAAAACAAAACCATTAACAACAAAAAAAATCTGCTGCTGAGATTATCCCCATGTCTCCAAACTCTCAGAAACATCATCTTTATAACATTTCTGACCTCAATTTACTCAATGGCCATTAGTGACGTAAGATTTAATATAAAGCATCCTGGAATGTCTTTGAGATAGCCAAGGTAGTAAGAAGCTATGTATTACATAATGTACTTTATATGTTAGGGAAATTTTAAGTTCTTTAAAATAAACATCTAACTAATCTCTTTACTATTATCAAGAAAAGCTTTGTATGTACTCTAGGATACTGGATCAAGCCAGACAAAGAGCCAGAAAAAAGTTAACATTTATGGATAAAATCTACTTGAAATAAGTGCTACCTAGCTCATGACTGACATAAACCCTGTTGTGAAGTTCTATGTTAGATCACACTGAATAGTGTTTAGAAAACATGACTGTCATGTTCTCTAGTGACTGATTCCACAGGAAAAGACATCTCAGCTAGTTTTCAGAATGTAGCAGTACTCTGACATTTGATACTCATTTGAGGTACCACCATCTTCCACTGTCAGCTGAAATTGTCTACATTTTAATTCTAGCTTTTTCTTCCTCTTGCATATAGGGAAAAGACCATGCTATTTTTAGGAAATTATGTTTTAAATGAAAATATTTTTTTTTAAAGTGAGAAATCTTGGGGAAATACACTGAAACCAATAACCACAACCTAAACATAAATTATAATTTTCAGAAACAAAAGCTGAACCTTTGTATTAGCCAATGAGCTATTTTTATGAGCATTATAAAGAAAAAAATCACAGTGAATAGTAATTATAACTGGCTCCTTTACTTTCACATATGTCAATAAAAACCTGAAAATGTGCTGCCCAATTTTATCTCAAATCCTGTTAAAACCTAAAATTAGTACAGGCATAACAACTTTCTAAAGGCTACGTCTTAGAATATTCAAGGAAGTAAAAGGTTTTAATGAGGACTGAATCCTTCTGACACTATCTTCAAAGGATGCCAGACTTCCTCTAAGGGTAATAATTTTACACATTTTCTAGATAGCAGGTATTTTGAAGGTGTAAGTGCATATCGACATGAAAATGCACATTTCAACACTGGAGACTGTCCTGGGATGGAAACCTGTTGCTGTGGGTGAAGAGTAAACTAGGGATCAGATGGGTTTAATCTTCCCAGTTGTTCTAAAGGCAGTTTTTGTCCCTGCCTGGTATGAAGCACCACAGATGTGTTATAATACATTACAAGATAACAGGTTGTGAAAGTGCCTGTAAGATCTGGCATTAGGTGTCTTCGCCTATGACAAAGTGACCCTAAGAAATCTGAGCTGTCTGTGTATTAAAGGTCCACAAAGAATTGTCTATAAGTAAACAAAGAACAAACAAAGCCCTTTTGTTACAGGCTCAGGCCTCTCTTCCTTATTTTCCTGGAACCAAACACAAGCCTAAAGAAAACCTTTCATGATCTGAATAAAAGGCAAAATTTTCTCATGTATTAAAAAATAAAAAGCCTTAACAGACAGGATTTAGTAGTTAATTTTATGTTTTCCTTTAATCACAAATAGTAAAATTTGTGGATTATTGAAAATATTAGTGATTAAAATTACCTCCTTCCACACATTAAACAATCACTTTTAAAAAATACATTTAAAAAAATGAGAGTCTACCGTCTAACCCATAGTATCCAAGTCAGTAACTGCGGTAGTATTAGGCCTATAACCAAAACTCAATTTGGTAGAAAAGAGTACATTTAGGTTTTGTTCTGTGGTTTTAATTTGCAAAAGTAAATTCAACAAGTCTGGGGAGGGGAAATTCCACCTACTTTCGAGATCTTCCATATGTGCCTGAAGAGTTCTTGCAAGGTTAATAAACTAGAAACAATGCAGAAAGAAATACAGTAGTTTAAATGTTGCAAATGGATCTAAAGAGAATCACTACAGGAGATTTATTTCTACTTAAATAGTCAAACACCATTTTAATCCTTTAAACAGGGGTCTTTCTTTCCCAAAGACAAAAATTATAACATTAAGGGTATTATGTTACATGTCTCATATAATCAGTTTTAATCATGGAGAGACCAATATCACAAAATTGGGAGCAGATATAATCAAATAATTGTATTCAATAATAATGTCTTCCTAACACTTTTAAGAAAAATTATGAAATTAAGTGGGGAGACAAAAAACTTAAGTTTTCTAGGCCCAAAAGAACTAATGTTTGCCTGCCTAAACTTGATAGCTATAGAGTTGTATATAACTCAGTGCTTGTAAAATAAAATATTAAGAATGGCTTCTACTGTATTCTTACGATTAATATTTTTTTAAAAGAAAAGCCTTACTTATATGCTTTATATGGTTTCTTCAGTCACAAGAGTTAACATGCCATTTTACAAATCATTTTATGGCATTAACTCCAGAGAGGGGCATATGACTTCTGAAATACTTAAAAATTAACAGAAAACTTAAGAACATTCATAATTATGGTACATAAGTTTTCTTTATTCTTAGTGCAAGTAATTATTAATTGGGTCACTTAAATATCTATATAATGAAGAAGCACAATACTAACTTAGGAGCAACATGTATTTTGAATTATACTTTTTATCATTTTAAGATGAAAACATCTTAAATTAACATGAACTCTTAAGTATTATATACTTAAAAATTATAAAAATGGTTACTTTTACATATATCTTATTGTATTATGAACACATTTCAAGATAGGAAGTGTTCGGAATGTTGCAGTAAGACAGTAGTATACAAAATGACCAAAGCAACAGAATGTAATTGTCTTCGGATTCACGGAGACAAAGGGCATTGATTAGTTACAATACCTCACAAAAAGCTAGCTTAAAATTCAACATTATTTATAGCAACTAGTTCCTTCCTTAGCTGGTAATATTATTAGTTCAAGGGTAACCCTTTAAGGGATAACATCAAATCGTTAATCTTCCATATTCTTTTGGAATCTGGAACTCAATTTTATGTTTCTAAGATGTAACGCTAAGGGCTTTCTTTCCATAAATTAAAAATAACAAATTTTTCTGGGCGTTTCCAATTCTGACCCTGCTTCTCCCTGAAATATTTCACTTGCAAGAGCTGAAAATCACTTACTTCTCTAAATAACCTATGACACAATTAGGGTATTTGTTGTAGAAGACAGCACTCATTTTCCACTAAATACAGACTATTTTTATTGTTAAGAAACATTTAAAGGGGCTCCCGCAACGGAATTAGGGTAGGAACACACAGATCAATTGGCTTTCCAGGACCAATTCCTGTGGTAGCGTGCCCGCCTCCCTCTTCCCCAATACCAATGCTACTTACTCGGACACGAGTACTTGGTTCAACTGTATTTCCCATCATGTCAGAAAAGCTTTGCTCACACAAGTGCAGTAAGACCACTAAGTAGAGGCCAGAGCTGATAAACTCGTACTCAGCCTTAAATGGGGAAGCAAAGAAAAGAGGAGAATGAAAACTAGGATTGTGACTGACAGTCACTGTTTACTGGTCAGCTAAATAAAGCGTATTCAGACACAGCTCCTAGAAAGGTATACAGTCAACTATTAAAATATGAGGCTGCCTTACACGGGTGTTCTTTCCTCAGTCTAGCTCCCTTTATCATTTATATCAAAGTTTACTTTTTAAATCAGTTGATGAGATTTTGGTTTTCTATAAAGCTCCTAACAGATTTCCTTTGACAAACAACTAATAATTATATCAGTCTACTTTAAAATAAATTAGTTTCATTTAACCTAAGCCTGTAATGGGCACTACAATTTATACCAAATTGATATCCGAGTGTTTCTTGTTTGTTTGTTTTTTTTAATCCCGTTAGTTTAAGGCAAACACACACAGACATTAGCATGCTTTTTGGTCACGTCGGGAATGGAAGACTCAAACTCTAAACAGTTTCAAATGTTGGGAGCATGCTCCTTCTCCTTTATCTTCTTTCCTTCTTGCAGTTTTGGTGGTCCTGGGGAATGAACTCAGGGTCCCACGAATACCAGGCTAGCATTGTACCAATATAAACACAGCTCTGAACACAAATTAGGATACAGAGATTAAAAACCCAATCTGTCCCTTTAATTTTTACAGTGGAAAGGTCAATTTTACCTACTTTGGATAATAAACACATCTGCATACTAATATTAATTTTAGAAACTGTTCATCCAAATTCTACTGATCATTAAAAATTTGAAATAAAATGTTTAAATGTTTAATCATTTTGACATTATTTTAGATGAAAAGTAAATCATGTATCTGGGAAAATCATTATTTTTTTACTTTACATGATTATACCAGGCATGGTGGCACACATCTTTTTTTTTTTTTTTTTTTTTTTTTT
>CABHPR010115338.1:0-11329 GCA_902168415.1 Peromyscus melanophrys | reverse complement strand
CTTTCTTTCTTTCTTTCTTTCTTTCTTTCTTTCTTTCTTTCTTTCTTCCTTGACCCATTTGTGATTCAATTGGGCATTATTCAGTTTCCATGAGATTGTAGGCTTTCTGTAATTTTTGTTGTTGAAATCTAACTTTAAGCTATGGTGGTCTGATAAGATACTGGAGGTTATTTCAATTTTTTCTATCTGTTGAGATTTGCTCTGACCACGTGCGTTGGATTTACAGGCAGGTACCCTGTTCGGCAGGGCAAACCTGAGTTGTTTGTAGCACCGGCTTTTAAGCTAACCGCTTGGGGCCTGAGACCAAACCGACCTTGGCCCTGGCTAGAGAGCCGTCCGTACGGAGCCGACCGCCAAGGCGGGAAACCGGACCAGCCACAGACCCGCCGCAAGTCAAGCGGTTTCTTATGGATTCTTGTCACGTTGGGAGCCAAATGTAGATGTAACCAACCGCCTTATTAAATAAGAGACACAGAGCCAATGTAAAGATGAAAGCCAAAGAGGTCAGAGCTAAGAGCCTTACCTGCTTTTCCACCAGCTAGCCTCTCCCGCCAAGAGACCTCTCCGAAAAAGAACTACTTCCTGTGCGTTCGCCTTTAAATAGAGTTCTTGTTCTTCCTTCTCATTGGTTGTAAACCCAACCACATGACCGCCTCATCACTGCCTAGGTCACTCCAGGTCTTCTATGGTTGGTATTGAGATTAAAGGCGTGTGTCTCCAATGCTGGCTGTATCCTTGAACACACAGAGATCTACCTAGTTCTGCTTACCAAGTGCTGGGATTAAAGGTGTGCACCACCACCACCGGCTTTCCCTATGGCTTTCTAATAGCTCTGACCCCTAGGCAACTTTATTTATTAACATACAAATAAAATCACATTTCAGCACAAATAAAATACCACTATAGTGAAGGACCTGTATGACAAGAACTCTAAGTCCCCGAGGAAAGAAATTGAAGAAGATATCAGAAAATGGAAAGATCTCCCATGCTCATGGATAGGTAGGATTAATATAGCAAAAATGGCAATCTTAGCAAAAGCAATCTACAGATTCAGTGCAATTCCCATCAAAATCCCAACACAGTTGTTCACAGACTTGGAAAGAACAATACTCAACTTCATATGGAAAAACAAAAAAACTTAGGATATCCAAAAGAATCCTGTACAATAAAACAACCTCTGGAGGAATCATGATCCCTAACTTCAAGCTTTACTATAGAGCTACAGTCATAAAAACAGCTTGGTACTGGCGTAAAAACCAACATGTGGACCAATGGAGCCAAACTGAAGACCCTGACATTAATCCACACACCTATGAATACCTGATTGTTGACAAAGAAGCCAAAACTGTACAATGGAAAAAAGAAAGCATCTTCAACAAATGGTGCTGGCATAACTGGATGTCAACATGTAGAAGACTGCAATTAGATCCATATCTGTCACCATGCACAAAACTTAAGTCCAAGTGGATCAAGGACCTCAACATAAATCCAGCTACTCTGAACCTGCTAGAAGAAAAAGTGGGAAGTAGTCTTGAATGCATTGGCATAGGTGATCACTTCCTAAATATAACACCAGTAGCACAGACACTGAGAGAAACAATTAATAAATGGGACCTCTTGAAACTGAGAAGCTTTTGTAGGACAAAGGACATGTTCAACAAGATAAAACGACAGCCTACAGAATGGGAAAAGATCTTCACCAACCCCACATCTGACAGAGGGCTGATATCCAGAACATATAAAGAACTCAAGAAATTAGACATCAAAATACCGAACAGTCCAATTAAAAATGGACTATAGAGCTAAACAGAGAATTCTCAACAGAGGAAGCTCAAATGTCTGAAAGACATTTAAAGAAATGCTCAACATCCTTAGTTATCAGGGAAATGCAAATCAAAGCGACTCTGAGATTCCATCTTACACCCATCAGAATGGCTGGAATAAAAAACACTGAAGACAGCTTATGTAGGAGAGGATGTGGAGCAAGGGGAACACTCCTCCACTGTTGGTGGCAATGTAAACTTGTACAGCCACTTTGGAAATCAATATGGTGCTTTCTTAGAAAATTGAGAGTCAACCTCCCTCAAGACCCAGCTTTACCACTCTTGGGCATATACCCAAAGAATGATCAATCATACCACAAGGACACATGCTCAACTATGTTCAGAGCAGCATTATTTGTAATTGCCAGATCCTTGAAACAACCTAGATGCCCTTCAACTGAATAATGGATAAATGAAATGTGGTACATATATGCAATGGAATACTACTCAGCAGAGAAAAACAATGCCACCATGAGGTTTGCAGGCAAATGGATGGAACTAGAAAATATCATCCTGAGTGAGGTAACCCAGACTCAGAAAGACAAGCATGGTATGTACTCACTCATAAGTGGATACTAGATGTAAAGCAATGGATAACCAGACTGCAACTCACATCTCCATGGAGGCTACCTAGAAAACAGGGCCCTAAGAAAGACACAGGGATCGCCCAATGACAGAGAAATGGATGAGATCTACATGAGCAAACTGGGTCTTAAGGGGAGGTAATGGAGGGCAAGGGTCAGGGGAAAGAGAGCTTAGGGGACCAGGGTGTCGCAGCTGGATCAGGACCAGAGTGGAAGAACAAGGAAAGAGATACCCTGATAAATGAAAACCCCATGGGAATAGGAAGAAGCAGAGTGCTAGAGAGGTCCCCAGAAATCCACAAAGATACCTCTACTATAGACTACTGACAATGGTTGAGAGAGTGCCTGTGCTGACCTACTCTGGTGATCGGATGGCTGAACACCCTGGCTGTCATGATAGAACTCTCCTCCAGTGTCTGATGGAAGCTGATGCAGAGATCCACGGCCAAACCCCAGGTGGAGCTCCAGGAGCCCAGTTGGTGAGAGAGAGGGGAGGGATTCTATGAGCGAGAGATATTGAGACCATGACTGGAAAAACTACAGAGACAACTAGCCAAACTAGTGGAAACACATGAACTGTGAACCAATAGCTAAGGAGTCCCCATGGAACTGGATCAGGACCTCTGGATAAGTGAGACAGTTGATTGGCTTGAACTGTTTAGGAGGCCCCCAGGCAGTGGGACCAGGACCTGTCCTTGGTGCATGAGCTGGCTTTTTGGAATCTAGGGCCTTTGCTGGGACACTTTGCTCAGCCTTGGTGCAGGGAGGAGGGGACTGGACCGGCCTCAACTGAATGTACCAGGCTGGGCTGACTCTCTAGGGGAGACCTTGCCTTGGGGGAGGTGTGAGGGGGTGTGTGTGTTGGGGGAGGGCTGGGGGGGTGGGAGGAGGGAGGACAGAGGAATCCTTGGCTGATATGTAAAATTATATTAATTATAAAATAAAAATATTTTAAAAAAGGAGTACTTCATTGTGTGTATATACCACAATTTTTAATCCATTATTCAGTTGAGGCATATCTACGTTGTTTCCAGGTTCTGGCTATTATGAATAATGCTGATATGAACATAGTTGAGCAAGTGTCCTTGTGGTATGATTGAGCATTCCTTGGGTATATGTCCAAGAGTGGTATAGCTGGATCTTGTGGTAGATTGAGTCTCAATTTTCTTAGAAACTGCCATACTGATTTCCAGTTTTCAGTAATGCGGCAGGATACAAGATTAACTAAAAAATATCAGTAGTCCTCCTAAATACAAATGATAAATGTGTGAGAATGAAATCAGAGAACGATCACACTTTAGCCACTAATAAGATAAAATACCTTGGGGTAACTCTGACTAAGCAAGTGAGGACCTGTATAATGAGAACTTTCAGTCTTTGAAGAAAGAAATTGAAGATATCAGAAAATGGAAAGACCTCCCATGCTCATGGATAGCTAGCATTAACATAGCAAAAATGGCAATCTTACCAAGATTCAATGCAATCCCTATCATAATCCCAACATAATTGTTCACAGACTTTGAAAGAACAATACTTAACTTCATATAGAAAAACAAAAAACTTTTGTGGATTTCTGTGGGCCTCTCTAGCACTTTGCTTCTTCCTATTCTCATGTGGTCTTCATTTACCATGGTCTCTTATTCCTTGTTCTCCCTCTCTGTTCTTGATCCAGCTGGGATCTCCTGCTCCCCTAAGCTCTCGTTCCCTCGAACCTTGCCCTTCATTACCCCCACTCACGTCCAGTTTGCTCATGTAGATCTCATCCATTTCTCTGTCATTGGACGATCCCTGTGTCTTTCTTGGGGTCCTGTTTTCTAGGTAGCCTCCCTGGAGTTGTGAGTAGCAGTCCCGTCATCCTTGCTCCACATCTAGTATCCTCCTATGAGTAAGTACATACCATGTTTGTCTTTCTGAGTCTGGGTTACCTCACTCAGGATGATTTTTTCTAGATCCATCCATTTGCCTGCAAACCTCATGATGTCATTGTTTTTCTCTGCTGAGTAGTACTCCATTGTGTATATGTACCACAGTTTATTTATCCATTCTTCAGTTGAAGGGCATCTAGGTTGTTTCCAGGTTCTGGCTACTACAAACAATGCTGATATGAACATAGCTGAGCAAGTGCTGGTGATAGGATGGGCAAACACCCTAATAAAATCTTATCCAATGACTGAGGGAACTGGATACAGACCACAGCCAGGCCCCAGGTGGAGCTCCAGGAATCCAATTGGTGAGAAAGAGGAGGGTTTGTATGAATGAGAATTGTTGAGACCAAGATGGGAAAAAGCACAGGGATAAATAGCCAAACGAATGGAAACACATGAACTATGAACCAATAGCTGAGGAGCCCCCAACTGGATCAGGCCCTCTGGATAAGTGAGACAGTTGATTAGCTTGATCTGTTTGGGAGGCCCCCAGGCAGTGGAACCGGGTCCTGTCCTCAGTGCATGTGCTGGCTGTTTGGAACCTGGGGCTTATACAGGGACACTTTGCTCAGCCTGGGAGGAGGGGACTGGACCTGCCTGGACTGAATCTACCAAGTTAAACTCAATCCTCAGGAGAATCTTTGCCATGGAGGAGATGGGAATGGGGGGTAGGCAGGGGGGAATGTGGGATGTGAGGGTGGGGTGGTGGGAGGGGGGAGGACAGGGGAATCCGGTGGCTGATATGTAAAATAAAATTAAATTATAAAATAAAAAAGAAAGGAAAAAAAAAAAGAAAAACAAAAAATCCAGGATAGCTAAAAGAATCCTGTACAACAAAACCACCTCTGGAGGCATCACCATCCCTGACCTCAAGCTTTACTATAGAGCTACAGTAATAAAAACAGCTGGGTACTGGTATAAAAACCGACATGTGGACTAATGGATTCAAATTGAAGATCCTGACACTAACCCACACACCCATGACCACCTCATTTTTGACAAAGAATCCAAAACTGTACAATGGGAAAAAGAAAGCATCTTCAAAAGATGGTGCTGGCATAACTGGATGTCAACATGTAGAAGACTGCAAATAGTTCCATATCTGTCACCTTGCACAAAACTCAAGTCCAAGTGGATCAAAGACCTCAGCATACGCCGGGCGGTGGTGGCGCATGCCTTTAATCCCAGCACTCGGGAGGCAGAGCCAGGTGAATCTCTGTGAGTTCGAGGCCAGCCTGGGCTACCAAGTGAGTCCCAGGAGAGGCACAAAGCTACACAGAGAAACCCTGTCTCAAAAAACCAAAAAAAAAAAAAAAAGACCTCAACATACATTCAGTTACACTGAACTTGATAGAAGAGAAAGTAGGAAGTAGTCTTGAACACATTGGCACAGGAGATTTCTTCCTAAATATAACACCAGTAGCACAGACACTGAGAGCAATAATTAATAAATGGGACCTCCTGAAACTGAGAAGCTTTTGTAGAGCAAAGGTCATGGTCAATAAGACAAAACAACAGCCTACAGAATGGGAAAAGATCTTCACCAACCCCACATCTGACAGAGGGCTGATCTCCAAAATATATAAAGAACTCCAAAAGCTAGACTTCAAAATACTGAACAATCCACTTAAAAATGGGCTACAGAGCTTAATAGAGAACTCTCAACAGAAGAATCTCAAATGGCTGAAAGACATTTAAGGAATTGCTCAGCATCCTTAGTTACTGGGGAAATGCAAATCAAAATGACTCTGAGATAGCATCTTACACCTGTCAGAATGGGTAAGATCAAAAGCACTGCAGACAGCTTATGTTGGAGAGAATATGGAGCAAGGGGAACATTCCTCCACTATTTGTGTGAGTGCTAACTGGTACAGCTGAAATATTCTTACAAAACAGAAAAAAATATTTTGTTTCAATTCACATATGCAAAAACCTAGTGGAACTTCTTGGTTCTTCCTATTACTGGAGTAGATTATTTCTCCCACTGAAAAATAATCAGAGAATGGTTAGTGGTAGAGCATGTGCATAACTTGTTTGAGGTCTTTGGTCAATACTCATTACTACAGACAGAAATCCCATAATACTCATAATGAAATGATGCAGAAGGTAGTCACCCATGTTATAACAATACTGACTTTTTTTTTTTTTTGGTTTTTTGAGACAGGGTTTCTCTGTGTAGCTTTGAGCCTTTCCTGGAACTCACTTGGTAGCCCAGGCTGGCCTTGAACTCACAGAGATCCGCCTGGCTCTGCTTCCTGAGTGCTGGGATTAAAGGCATGCGCCACCACCGCCCGGCTACAATACTGACTCTTTTCCTACTCATCTCTTACAGGAAGAGGATCATTTGGATTCATGTAGACTCCAGAGTATTCACTGCCTAGTCTGCAGGTGTGTATGAAAGACATCATAATGAGAGTTGCTTAATGTGTAAACTCTTGAGAGAGCTTATATAGACTCAGTGGACCAGGATTGTATAGTCAGTTTTGAGTACAACAGAAAGGTGTCATTTTCTCAACCATCCTCCTCTGTGGCATATTGCTCTGGAAATTACTTTTGTAGAATGTAAACAATGTGTCATTATATCCTATGCTAATTTTAAAAAAGGTTAAAATTGTGTTGGAGATGAAGCTAATAGGGAGAGAGCAGTTGTCTAGAATGCTCACAAAGCCCTGTGGAAAATTCTGGGTACAGGAAGAAGGAGTCAGGGGTCACCAGCCAGACACAGAGGAAGCAAGATGTAAAGACAGAACTGAAAAAAGGTACCAAGCCATGTGGCTAAACATAAATAAGAATTATGGGTTAATTTAAGTGTAAGAGTTAGTCAATAGTTAGCCTAAGCTAATGGCTGAGCAGTTTTAATTAATGTAAGCCTCTGTGTGTTTACTTGGGTCCAAGCGGCCGCAGGTCTGCAGGAGCTGGGCAGGACAAGGAAAACTTCAGCTACACAGAAAGCCTTGTGTTCAATCCATAGGAATACTGAAGGAAAAAGAATTTATTATTTGGAAAGAATTGGGCCCAGTATAGACACCTTAACATAGGAGATTATTGAGTAAAGAGGTAACTGAGTGTGAAAATACTGTCTAAATGGACAAAATGTAAGAAGGTGTTGATTGCATTGTGACGAATAAATTCAAGAAATGAAAGTGAATGGTACTGTATCTTTTTGTGACATAATACACTTTAGTGACATCGTACTATATAGTGATGTTCATTTGCAAAATACGATGCATTATTATAAAATTAAAAGAAAAATCCATTCTATAGCAAGTTCCATTTGCAATGAGAGAGGACACATACAAGGGGGAGGCAGAAGATCTTTGTCTATTTTATACAAACACATCACATATGTCTAGGAACAAAATTAAATAAGCTTGAGTCTTTTCAGACAATGTGGTTTCAGATTTAAAGTTTAAATAAGTCTGCATTCCAGACATGTTAAGAAACAAATTAAGAAAGAACATAGCTGTAATTTACCCTTGATCTGGCTAATGCCTGTTTTGAGTAAAAAGCAACATCTTACTCTTCTTGTGTCACTAGTGTGGGAACACCTGCAGTGCACACCCATCCAGCATCTCACCTGCAGTGCACACCCATCCAGCATCTCACCTGCAGTACACACCCATCCAACATCTCACCTGCAGTGCACACCCATCAGGCATTATGGTGATATTTTATTTGTGCTGAAATGTGATTTTATTTGTATGTTAATAAAGTTGCCTGGACAGTGGTCCAGAGGGTGTCTGCATTGGTCTATCCTGGTGACTAATCTAGCAAATAACCTAGCTGTTATCATACAGCCTTTGTCTAGTGACAGATGGAGGCAGATACAGAGATCCATGGCCAGGCACCAGGCTAAGTTCTGGGAATCCAATTGATGAGAGAGAGGAGAGATACTACAGGCAGGGGATGTTGAGATCATGATGGGAGGACATGCAGAGATGATCGGCCACACTAGTGGAAGCCCAGGAACTGTGGACTGGTGGCTGTGGAGCCCCCATGGGACTGGACTAGGCCCTCTGGATATGGAAGACGGTTGTTTGTCTCGAACTGTTTGGGGGGCACCCAGGCAGGGGGATTGAGATCCATCCCTGGTGCATGGGCAGGCTTCTGGGAATCCAGTGCCTGTGGTGTGACACCTTGCACAGCCTTGGTTCAGTGGGAAGGGCGTTGGACCTGCCTAGGCTCAGTGAGCTGGGCTCTGCTGACTCCCCATGGGAGACCTCGATATGGGGGATGTGGGGATGTGGGGTGGCTCGGGAAAGAGCTGGAGGGGGTGGGAGAAGGGAGGAGGGGGGGTCTGTGGATAGCATGAGGAGTGAGTAGAAAATTTCTTAATAAAGAAAAAAAGTAGAAAAGGAACAATTATATAGCAGAAAAAAAATAGAGACTGAATTAAGAAGAATTTTCTGGTAGTGAAATTGGGGACCAAAGAACAAATCTGAGGCAAAATAAATACCTCTGCAGCCAAAAGTCATATTGAAAGGAAGCAAGGGCTCAAACAGGATTAATTTTATAATTATTTCAGAAAATTATGAGAAAGTTTTAAGAGGAATCTTATTAATCTACTTAGAATCTTGTTTTTAAAATACTATTTGTTAAAATGTAGCTTTATCACTTTAGTGAATTAGTATCAGAAAAGATGGGGAAAGCCTGTTAGAAATCAGCTGAAGCTGGGCGGTGGTGGCGCACGCCTTTAATTCCAGCACTCGGGAGGCAGAGGCAGGCAGATCTCTGTGAGTTCGAGGCCAGCCTGGGCTACCAAGTGAGTCCCAGGAAAGGCGCAAAGCTACACAGAGAAACCCTGTCTCAAAAAAAAAAAAAAAAAAAAAAAAAAGAAATCAGCTGAAACTGTTGGTTCCACAGTTTGATCTTGACCTACAGAGGTGGCACCCTGGATTTGTGTTCTCCGCTGCTGAAATCATGCTGTCTCCTCCTGTATGTTCCCTGTATTCCTGATCTTTCCAAGACCTTTATCAAGAAGGGGTGCTGGATTTTGTCAAAGGCCTTTTCAGCATCTAAGCGAAGGACCTGTATGACAAGAACTTTAAGCCCATGAAGAAAGAAATTGATGATGTCAGAAAATGGAAAGATCTCCCATGCTCATGGATAGGTAGGATCAACATAGTGAAAATGGCAATCTTACCAAAAGCAATCTACAGATTCAAGATGCAGTTCCCACCAAAATCCCAACACAATTCTTCAGAGACCTGGAAATAATAATACTCAATTTCATATGGAAAAACAAAAAACCCAGGATATTAAAAAAAATCCTGTACAATAAAACAGCCTCTGGAGGCATCACAATCCCTGACTTCAAGCTCTACTATAGAGCTACAGTAATAAAAACAGCTTGGTAATGGCATAAAAACCAACATGTGGAGCAATGGAACCGAACTGAAGACCCTGACATTAATCCGCACACCTATGAACATATGATTTTTGACAATGAAGCCAAAACTGTACAATGGAAAAAAGAAAGCATCTTCAACAAATGGTGCTGGCATAACTGGATGTCAACGTGTAGAAGGCTGCAAATAGATCCATATCTGTCACCGTGCACAAAACTCAAGTCCAACTGGATCAAAGACCTCAACATAAATCCAGCTACTCTGAACCTGCTAGAAGAGAAAGTAGGAAGTAGTCTTGAACACATTGGCACCAGAGATCTCTTCCTAAATATAAGACCAGAAGCACAGACACCGAGAGAAACAATCAATCAATGGGACCTCTTGAAACTGAGAAGCTTTTGTAGGGCAAAGGGCACAGTCAATAAGACAAAACGACAGCCTACAGAATGGGAAAAGATCTTCACCAACTCCACATCTGACAGAGGGCTGATATCCAGAACATATAAAGAACTCAAGAAATTAGACATCAAAATGCCCAACAGTCCAATTAAGAAATGGGCTATAGAACTAAACAGAGAATTCTCAACAGAGGAAGCTCAAATGGCTGAAAGACATTTAAGGAACTGCTCAACATCTCTAATTATCAGGGAAATGCAAATCAAAACGACTCTGAGATACCACCTTACACCTGTCAGAATGGCTAAGATCAAAAACACTGAAGACAGTTTATGCTGGAGAGGATGTAGAGCAAGGGGAACTCTTCTCCACTGTTGGTGGGAATGCAAGCTTGTACAACTACTTTTGAAATCAATATGACGCTTTCTTAGAAAATTGGGAATCAATCTCCCTCAAGACCCAGCTATTCCACTCTTGGGCATATACCCAAGGAATGCTCAATCATACCACAAGGGCATATGCTCAGATATGTTCATAGCAGCATTATTTGTAATAGCCAGAACCTGGAAACAACCTAGATGCCCTTCAACTGAAGAATGGATAAATAAAATGTGGTACATATACGCAATGGAGTACTACTCAGCAGAGAAAAACAATGACATCATGAGGTTTTCAGGCAAATGGATGGAACTAGAAAAAATCATCCTGAGTGAGATAACCCAGACTCAGAAAGACATGCATGGTATGTACTCACTCATAAGTGGATACTAGATGTAAAGCAAAGGATAACCAGACTGCAACTCACAACTCCAGGGAGACTACCTAGTAAAAAGGACCCTAAGAAAGACACAGGGATCACCCAATGACAGAGAAATAGATCATATCTACATGAGCAAACTGGGGGTGGGGTGTGGGTAATGGAGGGCAAGGGTGTGGGGAAAGAGAGTTTAGGGGAGAGGGACATCCCAGCTGGATCAGGAACAGAGTGGGAGAACAAGGAAAGAGATACCATGATAAATGAAGACCCCATGGGAATAGGAAGAAGCAAAGTGCTAGAGAGGTCTCCAGAAATCCACAAAGATACCTCCACTGTAGACTACTGGCAATGGTTGAGAGAGTGCCTGAGCTGACCTGCTCTGGTGATCAGATGGCCGAACACCCTGGTTGCCATGATAGAACTCTCATCCAGTGTCTGATGGAAGCAGATGCAGAGATCCACGGCCGAGCCCCAGGTGGAGCTCCAGGTGTCCAAT
>CABHPR010115337.1:21104-51661 GCA_902168415.1 Peromyscus melanophrys | reverse complement strand
TTCCATTCTGGAAAGCTTTCATAATCTTTTCATGGGACAGGAAAAAAAAAACCTTTATGAAATGCATATACTCCCAGAGCCTTTGGTTTAATAAAGACCTTATTGACAGACTGTACCGTGGCATACTGTTATCTCATTAAATCCAGAATCCCAGACTCCAGCCTCTTCTAGCTTTTCTGTCTTACCTAAGGCCATCAAGCCTAGGAAAAGGGATTTAATCATTGATTACAGATATTTTCATCCCTTGAACTTCTTCTATAGTGTTCAAAGAACTGCAAGATGTCTACCAAGCAAGGAGCTCTTAGAGAAGTCGGAAGATATGAGAACAAGAGCACCAGAGGAACTAGAAGTCTCTTCCACTTCAAGCTTCTGAAAATTTGAAATGTAGCATATGTCCTATACAGATTATTAAAAAACCTGACACTATCAACCTACTGCAAGTTAGTCTTGTCTGCTATTTTAACTGGGGTAAGACATAGCTAGGATTGTAGAGTGACTGGGGCATTGTTAGAGTGTTGGCTTGTGGGATGATGATTTAGGATAAAGGTCCATCTGAATATGGGTGGCATAATTCAATGGGTTGGGAGGAGCATGTCTCAGATGGAGAACCTGGAAGAAGTCAGCATATATGGGAGTGAAAGCCCTGCTTCCTCCTAAGTTAAGATGTATCCCTTCTGCATTCAGCTGCTTTTGAATTTTAATGTGAAATCAGCCCTGGTGACTCTTGAGGGAGTTTCCAGCACTCTAGCCCTGGATTGGGATGGCTGAGGACTCCAGAGTCTTTGTTCTGGCTACTTTTATGTCAACTTGGAATAAAGATAGAGTCATCTGAGAGGAGGGAATCTCAACTGAGAAAACGTCTCCATAAGATTGGGATGCAGGCAAGTCTGTATGGTATTTTCTTATTTAGTGATTGACTGATATGAGACTGTAGTTGTATTTTATAAGAAAAAAGAAACACTGTAGCTGTATTTATAAGGAAAAAGAAACACACAAAGCCAAAGTAAAGAGAAAAGCCAAAGAGGTCAGAACTAAGAGCCTTAACCGCTTTCCGTTCGCTAGTCTCTCCCTGAAGCAACGTCTCTCTGCTCAAAAGGGGGGTTGTCCTTAAATAGAATTCTGTTCTGCCTTCTGATTGGTTGTAAACCCAACTGCCTAACTGCCTCATCACTACTTGTTCGCCAGACTCTGGCTATGGCTTGCTAATAGCTCTGACCCCTAGGCAACTTTATTTATTAACATATAACATTTAAATAAAAAAGAAAATATCACCATATTTCCCCTTTTCTATTTTAAAAAAAGAAAAACGCTTATAACTAACATAAGAAAAACTATACACTGAAGTACAATAACTATATACAATATATACAAGTAATAACTACCTAAACAATATCTAGTCTATTTTTATTTAACAAGTTCAGAGAAAATAATTCTATTATCTATTATCTATCCTAGTGTATCTAATTCATTTTCTATCCTAATTAATCTTCAACTATAACTAAATAATCTTCAACTCCTTCAGAGACCCAAGAAGGAAATAACATTACCTAACAAAAATAAAAACTTCCAAAAAAATTGTGAGTTGACAGAAACAGCCAGCCGCCTGGACAGTCACCTGAGGTTTCTCCGCAGTGTTGGGGCATCATCTTCAACCTATAGGCTTAGTGTATCTGACAGACTCATTTGTGAAGTAAGATGTACACAAGGTCAACAGTTCAACCTCACCTTGGGTGAGAGCAGTCCATGTACCAGAAACACCTGAATTCCACTAGTGTCATGTCCTGATTCAGGATTTTAAATTCTGGAAATTGTTGATGGTTTTTTTTTAATTCAGCTATCCATCCTTCTTGACCATGTATGTGTGGCTTCATCTCAGCATCCTGTTCTTCTCCACATCCCTCTATTAAATGCCAGTCTGCTATTGAGAGGGCGTGAGCTTACTCTTCAAGAATGACTGTTTCAGCTGCTGTTCCATTGCACATCAGAAGTCATCGGCCCACTGTCTGTTCAGCTGCCTTCGAAGGAAAGGGCACTGTACCTTTTCCGGATTGCAAAGGCCACTTCAGGGATGGTGCCATATTGTCCTGGCCTCAGAAGATGCCTTTTGATAAAGTCATAACCACACTTACTTTGGCAAGAATCGGTAGTCCTTTGTTTCATTTCTGTCTGTCCATTTTGTCCTGTTGTCAGCAGCTGATTCGAGGATACTTTGTTGTCCAGTGGCCAACTTTTGCCACAATGAAAGTTAACTCCATATGCAGTTTCTTCAATGCCCATATTCTCTCTGAAGTAGATTGGTATTGCCAGGAGCCGACATGTCTCATAGTCATAACAAAAAAGATTTTCTAAGTTATTAAAACATTTTAAATGCCATATTCTGTAGATCTCCAAAGGGTTTGAAGATGACCTGTCTATCCAAAATATATCTGCTCTATCTTGAAAACATACCTAATATGACTACAAGTTTTCTTATAATGTCTAACCACTAACTTTCATTTCTTCATATCCTAATAGTTGGTAACAATAACATTCAAGAATCAAAAAATTGTATTACATTGTTAAATGAACGGTATAAATACAGTTAGAAATATAAATATAGCATTTTCTAACAATATCAATTTCAATATATATAATTTGTATACAACATAAAACAATCCAATCCAATGTAAAGTATTTAAAACTAGTAATTGTCTTTTTCTTTTTTTTTTTCCTTTTTCCGTTTTATATATATATATATAAACAAGAACCGTAAATCTAATCTCCTTTGCTTAGTCCTTTTCCTAACCCTTGATAATCAGTTGTAACCAACCCCTCTAAACAATGAAAATTATCCCAGACCTAAAACCCATTAAAAGACCAAAAAACCACCCGTCCCACACCACCTCTTTGGGAATGTGGGCGTCGTATTCTTGAAATTGTTTCCTGCTGGGTATGGGCGAAGGTATCTTTGTTCTGAAAAGAAAAATTTTAGGTTAATTGTCAAATTCTAGGAAAGGTAACTATATCCTTCCTTATCCAGTCTGTGTATAATACCAAAGTTCAGGATTTATTTCATGTCCTTATTCAAGTAGTCTTTGGGACTGGATCATCTCAGTCATCCCTCTCAAAATTGTTCTAAGCACTTTGTAGTTCAAAGCTGATCTGTAGATGATGTTCGTCAGCTTAGTGATGTTATTATGGTCCACGTGGAATTGTTGTTGTTGTTGTGGGGCCCCATTTTCTTCCTGGAGACTCCAGTTGATGCCAGGCCTGGCCGTTATTTCCTGCAGAAAACTGATAAGAGACTCGAACACAAAGACATATATACAGACAATATTCATACCTTAAGAAAAGTTTAAAGAATCAGAATAGAATCAAGGAGTTGAGATTAGTAATAGAATAGTCCCTTAATTAATTTTGCTTTCTTCTGTCCCACAGCAGAAGATGGCCCTTCTGGCATGATACAGGGAGTTTGCATTTTCCTTTTAGCAAACATGCTTGAGTTTAAAGAAGGAGAGGGCCATTCTCCAACTCTAAAGTCAGCCTTAAATTATAATTGAACTGGGACTATTAGAAGATGAATAGTGTTAAATTTCTTTAGAGAAGAGTAGAAACAAACATTTAGGGAGACATAAAAATTTTTTAGATGATATACCAATAGGCCATTTTATCTGTTTCCTGGAATAGATGATTTGTCCCTTTTCTTCACTTGTTTCATTTGTCCAGTGGTCTTCAGATTCCTTAGGCTTCATTCTTCTAAAATGTCTCCATAAGATTGGGATGCAGGCAAGTCTGTATGGTATTTTCTTATTTAGTGATTGACTGATATGAGACGGCTTAATCGTTTGTGGGTGGTGTTATCCCTGCGCTAGTGGTCCTGGGTTCTATGAAAAAGCAAGATGAGCAAGCCATGGGAAGCAAGTCAGTAAGCAGCACCCCTCTATTGCCTCTGTATCAGTCCTGCCTTGAGGTCCATGTCCTGCTTGAATTCCCGTCCTAACTTCCTTCAACGATAAACAGTGATGTGGAAACATAACCGAAATAAACCCTTTCTTCCCAAAGTGGCTTTTACATGGTATTTTATCAGAGCAATAGTAACCTCCAATTAAAATCTTCTTAAACTGAGCAGTTGCCTGGTTCTTTGCCTCTTCAAGTGAAGATGGTTGTTGTTGGAGTACTCAACCTTCTGTCATGTCAACCAACCCAATAAATCCTCTCTTGAAATATACACATACATTCTCTCAGTTTCAGTTCCTCTCAAATAATACACTCATTGACCAAAGTTTATAACAGTGAAAGCACCACATTCAGTGTGAATACAAAATTTATGAACATCTTAACAGGACAAGAAACTTGTCTCTGCAGAGGAAAAAAAAAAAAAAAAAACAAGCACCAGAAGAATATTAAATGTAATACAGATCTTATAGGAATAGAAAGGTGACTAAGAGTTTAAAATGGAAAAGATGACTAAAAGTTTAAAATGTAAGATTAGGTAGGTCATGTAAAGGGACAGGTAGAAACAAACAAACAAAAAACCCAAAAGAAAAAAAAAATGACAGTCAAAAGCGTAGCCAAGAAGAATGTTTTTAATCAGTTCATTGATGACTACAGACCAATGAGTTTAAAAAAAAAAGATTGAGTATCAAATATAGAAACAATGTGAAAGGCAAAATAGAGTGGTAACAGTCAAGATCTATAATAATTTCAAAAGTTATAACTTTTGCATATTCCACAAGAGCCACAATTTTTACACTTTTCATTGTTGGAGAATTTCATAAATGGATACAAGTGTTTTAATCAAATGCACTGCTGTCTCCCCACCTCATATTTCTCCCTTATCATCCCCACCTCAACATGCCTGAATTTTGATTGGTTTGCTCTTGTGTTGTCTTGTAGGTAACCACATCAATCTGCAATAGCTGTGCCGTATCCAGAAGCCAGCCTTTCTCTGCCCCCACCCCATCTGCCTGCTCTTACAATCCTTTCGACACCTCTTCCTCAAAGTTACCTGAGCCTTGTCAGTGGACAGGTTGATATAGGGGCCCTACCCATTTCTGAGAATGCTAAATTACTCACATTTGGCACTCTGACCACCATGAGTTTCTGTATTAACCCTTTCTCACTGCAAAAAGTAGCTTCCATGTCTTCCCAAAGGTGAGACTAGCACAAACCTATAGGTTTAAACATAGATATTTAAAGGGAGTTTGGCAGCAAACCATAGTATGTGATCCCCTCTAGGGTCAATGATAACTCTCTCATGGGGTTTTGGCCAGGTTTACCAGACATAAAATCCCTCCTATGAGTAAAGACTTATATCCAATTATCTCCAGCAAACAGAACTACATAATACTGGAGCAAACAAAGGAGAGGAAATAGTGAAAATCAGAACATAAATCAATGGAATAGAAGAAATAAATAATAACGACAGAATCAACCAAAGCTAAATGCAGAGGTTTTGGGAAAGATTGTGAAAACTGAAACTGATAAATCATGAGACACAATAACTAGGTTAGTTACTTTTCTCATTTCTGTGACTGAATACCTGATATAAATATCTTTGAGGTGAAACTTTATTTCAGCACATGTTTTCTGATGCTTTAGTCCATTCTTTACTCTGTTGACTCCAGGTATATGGTGGGCTAGGACATCTTGGCAGTGAGTAAGTATGTAGCAAAGACTATCCACATGATATGAGTATGGTAGACAGAACTCAGAGAGATAGAGATGGTGAGACCCCTGAGAATATGCTCCCTTAACTATACTTCTACTAACCCAGGTTTACCCCTTAAAATTTCAAGAATCTCCCCTTGGTACCAAGACTTGATCACATGAAAATTTGGGGGAGACACTGCATTTCACAACCCCAAAACTAACCAGAGAAATTTGGAAGACTTAACTTACCAATATCAGAAAAGAGTATAGAGCCATTGGTATGATGCTATAAATTGCAAGTAAAACTAATAAAAAGTACTAATAAATGAATACTAATGAGAAAATATACTAAAATTACTAAGTAAGCAAAATGATAAAATTAATTGAAAGACACAAATTAACTTACTCAGGAGAATAATATTATTTTGATAATTTAAATTAGGAAAGGATGAATAGATAACTAGTAGTTGATAAATATGTTACTGTACATAAAACACATCTATGTTATGACCTTATATTGAATAACATACATTATGTAATTATACATTGTGTCATATTTTTCAATTATAATAATGAGATATTATATGATAATGGTATAGCAACCATATAGTGGACAATTTAAGGTAGTGTATTACATATTATTTTATAAATAAATAATATTACTTCTATTTGTGAATTATGCTTTGACTGATACTACCTACACAGTTCTGTTTGTCCTTCACCTAGCCTTTCTAATAAACAACTTTCCATCAAGTACAGAGCTTGTCTTTGTTCAATGTGACAACGGCTGAGCTAATGTAGTTCTACCAAATCTAGAGCTCCCAAGTGGAAAAAAAAAGTCCCTAACCATGAGAAAGAGTCTAACAAGGAAAAGCTCTTTGGGGAAAGGTGGGAGAAGTGACAAGATCCATCTTTGAAAGGACGATCTGGAATTCCAGTTTGTAAACTACACTTCCCCTTACAGGATACTGTGGCCAGCCATCGGCTTCTATGAGAACATGCTTTTATCAACCGTGGCTGCTTCTTCTGAACAAGAGGAGAGAACACTGAAGAATGGGAGACTGCTGTAATGTTTGTCTAACCTGATGGATTTCTTTTAAAAGTGAATAAACAGGAGTCAAGAAGTTTCTGTTTGGATCATTCATAGCTCGGGAATCTTCTGAAGTTCCTAACAGATTTTCCCATGACCTTACATATTTCTGAGTTAACAACCCGTGATAAAAATGAAAATCTAGTCTAAATATTTTAAAATGTATGTGAAGTGGTGAGGGGAGTTGTCCTTTGTCAGAAGAATGGTAACCGCTTTGCATAGAAACGCTCCCGATCTTGGAGAATTACTTCTGTTTTGTTGAGGCTTCTGCCATCTGCCTTTTGAATTTTGGTTAAGGTCGAAGAGCCTTGTGGCTGATGCCAATTGCCAACATCTGCCTCACTTACTTATGCTTTTTATTTTTCTAATATCCCTTATGAATGGGCTTTTAATCGATGGTACCGTTTTAAACTTTGCACTCTATTCAAGAATTTTTAATATGAATCTAAATCTCCTCTCACTCCATCTACTCCCTAGCAAGTAGGCATTTTGCAGAATGTAATTATCGGGAGGACCAATGCTATTCTTTATTTAGCACAATTTACCTATTGCAGAGCCCAGCATACAGTTCTACAAAGCATAATCATCATAATGGCTACATAGACCCTCTCAGCCAGCTCTATTTTTACGTATGATTCATTTTAATTTCAGAGGGACAAAAGGGATTATGTCTCTATTGGAATGTCTTGAGTAAGCCCTACAGCAGGGGAGCTGTGATGTCATTTACTCGATGAAAGGCCTGCCTTTCATCTATTATGGACTCAGACTAAAATATAAATATAATATACTGAAGTTGTTCTTGGTAGAAAACTGGTCCTAGGAATTCTTTTCTCTCAGTACAATCTGTGCATGTTTTCCCAGGCAATTCTTATTCCACTAGTAAAACTCACACTTTAGACGGCAAGTTGGAAAAGGACTTAAAGTCATCGTCCCAGCTCCCTTCAGATATCTGCTGAGCATTTGTTACAAAATGGGCAAGTCTTCTGCAGTCTCATGACTTTTATGTGTATCACACATTTTTTAAAGTTTAGACTCTAAATATAAATTACTGCATTGAATATCCATTGAACCCTTTCCTTAGTCCTACTGAAATTGTTTCCAATTATTCTCTGAATTTAAATAAATAAAATTGATTAATATGATGAAGATAGAATCACAAAAAATGGCTTTAAGGTTGTGAAATAAAGATTCACGTGCGAAGCTTTATCTTGATCATTCATTTTACTTTAATTACTTGAAATTTTATTAAAAGTTATTTAGGGAAAGAGCTAGATTTTCTGGCCACAGTTCTGGAATCTTCATTTCTCTTGGAAGCCATGGTAAGGAGGGATTTTAACATATCTTTTGAGAATTTAAAAAGTTTAAATTGTGTGTGTGTGTGTGTGTGTGTGTGTGTGTGTGTGTGTGTGCTTGTATGTGCACACACTTGCACACCAGGCAGACAAACTTGTGAGCATGAGTGCAATGTCAGCAGAAGCCAGAAGAGGGCATCAGATCCCTTGACTCTGGAGTTACAGCAATAGTCATCTACTTGATGTGGGTGCTGGGAACCAAAGTTGGGTCTTTTTTCAAGAGCCTGGCCGTGTTCTTACCCACTGAGCCATCTCTTCAGCACCCACTTTTCAAACTGTTTAATTATCTTTGCTAAGAAATACTATATGATTCAATTATGCAACACAAATGTTACATTTAGTTTCATTAAATATATTCAATAAAGAGAAGCAATTCACCTAGGCAATGGTGTACAAACCATTTTCCTACTTTTGTCTTCTGATTTCAGAACTACCTTGCAACTTTACTCTTGGTATTTTCTAGATAACTTTCACAAACACATCCCATAAAAGGAAAGGTCTGGTTATATGTAATTATTACCCATGGATTTCAGATCTTCCTTATAGAATAGTCACTGTAAAGTATAATATGCTAATTAGAGTCATTGTTAAACTTTTCTTTTTAGAAAGGTGCATTTTGTTATTTAAACACAGAAATATTACTAGTTTTTGACAGTTCCTTGTAGAACTGTTGTGCTTAGAGCCCAGCACTTTCAGGAAGATAATAAAAAAAAAGCAGGTAAATATGCTGTGTGTTTATTAAAAAGCTTGCCATGCTCTCTGTGATAGTTCATACTGTCATTAGAGTAGGGTAGTATTTGACAATCCAAGTGCAAAATACTCTGATTTGTTTATAAGACAAAACAACAGATTAACTATTATTCTTCTCAAATTAAGGATTACAGAAGCTTATGTTAAACAAGGACATTGTTCTTCATAATTCATTTCTGGTTACTTTCTTGCACATGGAGCATGATAGTGTTCATACTGTCCTTCCCTCAACAGAATTTAGAGCTCTCTTGCTCATACAAAAAAATAACAAAGAAGAATCGCAGTATAAAACCATTTCCTAGGTGGTGAGAAAGAGAGGCAACTTTAATTTACTACAAACTGACGAGGCGGTGGGGCTTACTAATGAGACCCAGAATTATGAGAGTGTAGGACTTATTTGAAGGGTTCCTTTCCATAAGCATGACTCTATAAGGTATCATGTTATAGTAAGATAGAAATTCCACACTGTATTTATTCCATTGGAATTAACACAGAATATCTTGGTAAGCTTTTGAATTGCCACATCTTGATAATTTTACACTCAGTAATATTTTTGATAACTCCATTAAATAGTAATTGAAACTCAATGTATATTCATTTTTATTTGTTTATTTCTTTACTTACTTATTGTTGTTGTTTTTGAATGGAGGGTCTTATTATGTAGCTCTGGCTGGCCTAGAACTTGCTTGGTAGAGTAGACAGGCCTAAAACTTATAGGGATTTGCCTACCTCTGCCTCCCGAGTATAAGGATTAATAGTTGCACCATCACACCTGGCCATGTAGATGTATTTGAAGATGAATGAATAATTCTTAATTTAAACATATTCATGATGGCTTTGATTCTATATGACTAACAGAATGAATGAGGAGTCTGGCCAAAGCCATGCAAAAGTTGCCCACCAACTCCAAGGAGGGTGAAGATAATTTATTTTGACCTTTGTTTCCCACTTTGTATTGTGAGGTCAAAAGCAGACAAAATAAAAGACATTGAAGGCCTAAATATCAATCATTCCCTTAATCCAATTTGAGCTAAGATTGAAGCAATGAAATATCAATTACTATTACTATTTGAATTCTTTGGATTTTTTCTTTTTTATATTTTCAATTTTATTGTAATTTTTTAAAGAAAAGTTTATTCTCTCACATATTACATCCCAAATGCAGTCCCTCCCCCATCAACTACTCCTCAGTTTCTCTTCAGAAAAGGGCAGGTCTTCCATAGATATCAATTAAACATGGCATATCAAATTGCAGTAAGACTAGGTACCATCCCTCATATTGAGGCTGGAAAAGCCAATCCAGTAGGAGGAGGAAAAGGGTCCCAAAGCAGTCAAAAGAGTCAGAGACAGCCTCTGCTCCCAGTGTTAGGAGTTACACAAGAAGATCAAGCTATATAACCATAACACATATGTACAGGGCCTAGGTCAGTCCCATGCTGGCTCCCTAGTTGTTGGTTCAGTCTCTGAGGGCTCCTATGAGTCCATGTTAATTGATTCTGTGGGTTTTCTTGTGATGTCCTTGATTCCTCTGGTTTCTACAGTCCTTCCTCCCCATCTGAAGGATTCCCTAAGTTCTGCTGAATGTTTGGCTATGGGTCTGCATCTGTTTCCACCAGTTGATGGATGAAGCCTCTCTAAATAATGATTGTATTAGAATATCCAGAATATCATAGGGATCACTTCATTGGCTTTTTTAAAAAAATTGTTAGTCTTGTTTGGTTCTATCATTGGTCTCTGGGCCTGGTTCCTGGAACTCTAAGTAGTGTCAGGGATGGGGTCCCGCCCATGGCATGGGTTTCAAACTGGACCAATCACTGGTTAGCCACTGCATAATTTCTGTGTCACTTTACCCCAGTGCATCTTGTAAACAGAGCAAATTATAGGTCAAAGGTTTTATAGCTGGACTGGTGTCCCAAACCTTCCTTTTGCTTGGTTACAGGAGATGGCCATTTCAGGTTCTGTATCCCCCATTACTAGGAGTCTTTTTTTTTCTTTTTTTTCTTTTTGAGACAGGGTCTTTTTGTGTAGCCTTGGCACCTTTCCTGGAACTCACTCTGTAGCCCAGGCTGGCCTGGAACCCACAGAGATCTGCCTGCCTTTGCCTCCTGAGTGCTGGGATTAAAGGTGTGCACCACCACCGCTGGGCTTAGGAGTCTTATCTAGGGTCACTCTCCTGGGATTCCTGGGAGTTTCCATTGCACTAGGTTTCTAGCTCATCTCCAAGATGCCCCCCATTCCTGTTGTCGCTCCCAGTATTCTCTCCATCAATCCTCCCTCCACTTGATCTCTCCTGTTCCCATCCCCACCTGCCTCCATTACCCCTGTGATATCTAGTCTATTTCCTCTTCCAAAAGAGATGAATGCATCCCCCCTTTGAGCCCTCCTTGTTACTTAGCTTCTCTAGTTCTGTGGGTTGTAGCATGGTTATCCTTTACTTTACAACTAGTATCCACTTATAAGTGAGTACATACCGTGTTTGTTTTTCTGGAGCTGAGTTAACTCATTCAGGATGACTTTTTCTTTTTGGGGAGGTGGTAAAAGCTGAAAGATCAGAGAGGCAAGGCAGCAAGTCACTAGTTCTTACTGCTGCAAAATCATCCACCGAAAGAGAGCAAGTTCCTGTTTCCACCCTGTCTTATTGCTTCAGCTCTCTGCCCAGCTCTAACACTTTCTGTATTTCCGTACAGACCTCTAGACCTCTATGGCTAACTAGTGGCTAGCTCCTTCTTCTGGTTTTCAGTCAAGCTTTATTTGTTAGATCACAAATAAAATACCATACAAGTTTAGAAATAATACAAGAAACACCAGGATGACTTTTTCTAATCTCTTCCATTTGCCCTCAAATTTCCTGATGTCATTGTTTTTAACAGCTGAGTAATACTACATTGTGTAAATGTACCATTCTTTGGTTGAGCGGCATCTAGATTGTTTCCATGTTCTGGCTATTACAAATTAAGCTGTTATGAACATAGTTGTGCAAGTGTTCTTGTGGAAGGGTGGAGCACCCTTTGGATATACACCTAGGAGTGGTACCACTGGGTCTTGAGGTAGATTGATTGCCCATTTTCTGAGAAACCACCATATTGATTTCCAAAGTGGCTGTACAAGTTTTGCAGAGGGCTATTTTCTAAACTGTATAAAGAACTCAACAAACTGGACATCAACAAACCAAATAATCTAATTAAAAATGGGACATGGATCTAAACAGAGAATTCTCAACAGAGGAATCTCAAATGGCCTACAAGCACTTAAAGATGTGTTTATCATCCTTACCCATAGGGGAAATGCAAATCCAAGTGACTCAGATTCCATCTTACACCTGTCATAATGGCTAAGATCAAAAACACAAACGGCAGCACATGCTGTTGAGGAAGGGGAGGAAGTGGATCCCTCCTCCATTGTTGGCAGGAGTGTAAACTTGTACAGCCACCTGGATTTTATTGCATTTTTTATTAAATTTGTTTTCGTTGATTTCCTCCTTGTATATTAGTTCCCAGTGAACACTTTCACATCCACACTCTCCACTCTCCTATCTCCCTACAACCTTTGTCCTCCACCTCTTTTCCTCACATTATAATCTTGTTTATGACTCACTTACTTCACAGGGCTGAGGAACCAAAGGTTCAGAACTGTCCATGGGAGGTGGTAAGCCCCAGAATCTTCCAGCAATCAATAGTTCAGCAGGGAAGAGTCAGACTCTAGGATCTCTTCCTCGTTTTGTGGCAGCCCAATGAAGGCAACCTCAGCTGCTATGTGATCATGATAGCAATGCTGTGAGATGCCCAACTAAATGGCATTTTGTAGTTTTTTGCCCTATCATTTGGCACTTAGAGCCTTTCTGTCCCCTCTTCCTTGATGTTCTCTGAGCCTTACAGTGTAGTATAAATGTTCTGTTTAAGGCTGAATACTCAACTTTCACTTATTTCAATACCTAAAGCAGCCATAGTCTCTGCATTAACTGTCATTAATGCAAAAAGAAACTTCTCTCATATACATGCTTATAAGCTTGATAAATATTTAGAAGACATTCCGTGTCCATGTCACTTTGGCTACACAACATCAAGTTTCATACTACAGCCTAAGACCCTCAGCCTTGAGTTTTTCTCTGGGCTTACAGTATCAGGCATGACTTTCCTCCTGTGGAACAGGCTTGGAAATTAATCAGTCTTGTTGGTGACCCCCAAAACAGTCATACTACTATTGCAATAGTTGTTACATCTTGTCTAGTAGATGAGGATTGCAGTTTATGGTGTTTCCAGCTGGCTAAGACCATTAGTATGTTTTTTTTTCCCCTGAGCAGCCTTCATAGATCTTTCTGTGACTAAGACTGCTTTCTAGAGATGCTATCATTCCAGCTCAGCTCCAGTTTGATTTCTGTATGTCTTGCAACAAACACGGATGTCATCTTTAGCAATAGGCTCTTACCACTAGGTTTGGTGGGCAACCAAGACGACTGGCCAGAACCTGTGTTGTTTTGGGGTCCTCCGGGGCTTCTATGGCCAATAAGTCTAGCATTGGGAGTTTTGTTTAATAGCCCCTGGGTTTTAGAATAGCATTATCCAGCCTTGCAAGTTACTTATCTTCTAACCTTTTGTGAACTTGTACATTTTAACTAGCTTGCAAAGTGCAGGTTTCCTTCTGGGCTTTTCAAACAACCTTTATGGCCGTATCTGCATAGTTGTTTCCCTTGTTCCACAATTCTATTTCTACTTAAATCTTCCCACTATAATATTCACTCTCTTTACTTTAATATCACTTAGGGTTTTTTTTTTTTTAAGATTTGTTTAATGTGTGTGTGTGTGTGTGTGTGTGTGTGTGTGTGTGTGTTGCTTTGAATGGAAATATGATTACCATAGGCTTATATGTTTGAATACTTGGTCCCCAGTTGGTAGAACTGTCTCTTTAATGTTTCAAATCTCACACCATTCAGTTAGTTCTCTCTGCCTCTGTGGTTGTATCTTAAGATAGAGCTCTCAGCTACCGTTCTAACTCAGTGCCTACCTGCCTGCTGCCAGGCTCCATGTTGTGATGGTCATGGACTCTAACCCTCTGAAACTGTAAGCCTCCAATAAACTCCATGTTCTGTAAGTGTCTTATTGAAGCCCTAGAACATAACTAAGAGTGTGCTTGCATGTGAGTGCAGGCTGTAAGAGGGTATCAGATTACAGGCAGTTGTGAGCCTCTCCTTCTGCTACTGGGAGATGACTCCAGCCAGCCCTGTCCAAGAGCAGTCAGCACACTAACTCTCTTAACTGCTAAGCCATCTTTCTAGCCCCATCATACATCTTTTACTAATCCCTCTTAAAGAATCCTCTAATTCAGTCACCTCTGTTTAGTTTCCTGTTTCAGTTTCCTGAGTGCCAGGAACATTCTATCTGATTTTTATCTGATTTTTTTTCCCTGTAGTGACTGATGTTGATTCAGTTCTCTGAATGTCTAGCCAATCCCAAGAGGGCAAATATATATCTCTATCTCTATCTGTATCTATATCTACACCTATATCTATATCTATACCTACATCTATATCTACATATCTATATATCTATATAGATATCCTAATTTTCTTCTAGAATAGAAAAATCTCATTTATTTTCAAAAAGAGATAGATTTATTGTGTATTTTAAAGTAAGGAAATCTCAACGTTACACTTCAGGATACTTTGGCAATTTTAGACACTTTAAAGTGCTGTATGAGTTTAGGGTCAGCTGGCCAGGGATATTGAGTTCCTGCAGACTAGTCTGAGCAGCTCAGTCACCTTTGTGGTATGAAGCCACTCAGCACCGGAGCCTGGGGCGCATCTTCTGATGTATACAGAACTTCTTCAGTCCCTTTCAACTGTGTTTTATAGTTTTTGAGGTGAAAATCTGTGTATACTCTTTCATAAAATTATTTTCCTTTTATGTTTTGTGTAACTAAGTGGAACAGGTTTAGTTTCACTCTTGGATTCTTCCTTAGTGAAGGTGTCTATTTCTAATTGTTTTATGCTGATTATATTTATGAGTTCTTATGGTATTTGAGGGAATGTTAAAGATGTTCTCCACATGAAATTTGAAACCATGGCAAAGAGAGAGTTCTCTCTGAGAGGGTTTTATTTCTTTTCTTGCATAACTTTTCATCACAAAACTGTAGTCACTGTAAAGTAGAAGTGGCTAAGGTAGATGTTTGTCTTCTGTTGACTTTAGGGGAAATGCTTCATTCTCTTCCTAATTAGCTGATATTAGCTGTGGATTTTCTTTATCGAAGCTCTGTATCGAGTTAAAGACATTTTCTTTTATTCAAAATTCTTAATATTTTTATCAAAACATTTTTAATATATCTTTCTATTATATGTTAATCTATAACTAAATAAATCGTTTTATTTTTAGGATTTCATTTGCTTTTTGAGAATTTATTTTTCTCCCCTCTTCTAAAAATAGATTCTTTTTTCACACAATATATCTTTATTACAGCCACTCCCCTACTTATCCTAGTTCGTTCCTACCTTCTCTCCCATTTGGATCCACTCCCTTTCTGTCTCTCATTAGCTAAAGAACAGGCTTCTAAGAGATAGAGACAAAATATAACAAAATTAAGTACAATAAGCTAAAACAAAAACCATCAAATCAAAGTTGGACAAAGAGCCAAGAAAAGGCACAAGCTTCAGAGACCTGCTCACCCACACACTCAAGATTGGCATAAAAATACTAATTTGAAAGCATAATACATATACTGAGGACCTGGTACAGACGTGTGTAGGCCATGGGCTTACTGCTTCAATCTCTGTTGATTCAGAGGGCCTTTTCTTCTGGTGGCCTCCATCCTCTCTGGTTCCCACACTCCTTGTGCCTCTTCTTCTTCAAGGTTCCCCGAGCCATGAGGGTGGGATTTAATGGAGACATCCCTTTTAGAGTGGTGTGTTCCAGGCCCCAGCCCCTCTCTCTGCAAAATGCCTGGCTGTAGGTATCTATAATTTTTCTGCTACAAGAGCAATCTTCTCTGATGATGACTGAGAAAAATACCCATCTATGAATATAGTAGGATATCATTAGGAGTAATTTTATTTTAATTTTTTTAGAACAGTAATATCTGGTTTTACCTTCTGTCTCTGGTTCTTGGTCACTCAAGCAGTGTCAGGTATGGGTTTCATCTTGTGGAGTGGACTGGACTGGAGTGGGCCTTAAGTCAAATCAGACATTGATGGATTATTTCCACAAGCTTTGTGCCACCATTTCCCTAGCTTATTTTGCAGGAAGGACAGATTATAGATCAAAATTTTTGTGGGTAGGTGGGTGTTTACATTTGTCTTTTGGTACCTTCCCATACCATAGACTCTAGAAGATGGTGGTAAAGGTTCTATGTAAGCACCAGCTCAACCTCTCAGTGTTCAATGAGTTCTGTGGGTTTTGTCTTCAGCAATGGGGCTTTGCTGTCAGTTTGTGGAGACCACCCTATTATCTTGCAACAGACTAGGTTGTTTGGGAATTTCCATGTGATCCCTTTGGCCAACAACTCAATTGGGTGTAACATGGTCCCAGTACTGAAAGTTTCCCTTGGTGACAAGAGATGGCTAGTTGTGACTTTGTATTCCTCATTATTTGGAGACTCAATTAGGATCACCTTCATAAATTTTAGGAGGTTACAACTGGTCTAGGTTTCCATACCACCCCTCAAATTCCTCCCAATTTTTGTTAGAAGGACCTGGACAGATATGCTGTAAACTTTAAGAGCCCATAGATGCCAGTACAAACTACTATACCCAGCAGAACTTTCAATCATCATAGATGGAGATAAGTAGATATGCCATGATAAAACCAAATTCAAACAATGTTGATCTACAAGTCCACCCCTACAGAAGGTGTTAGAGGGAAAACTCCAGCTAAAGGAAGCTAAACAATCCCATGAAAGCACAAGGAATAAATAATCTCAGGCCAGCAAAATCAAAGGAATGGAAACATGCATGTGTATGTGTGCAATTCCATTCATGTGTGTGCAAACACACACACACACACACACACACACACACACACACACACACACTTTCACTTGCAACCTCCACTGACAACAACAAAATAACAGGAATCAGCAATCATTCATCATTGATATCTGCCAAGATCAATGGTCTCAATTTCCCAACAAAAAGATAAAGACTAATAGAATTGATATGAAAACAAAAGCCACCCTGCTTCATCCAAGAAACACACCTGAGCATCAAAGACATCCAAGAAGCACACTTTAGTATCAAAGATAGATATTATCTCAGGGTAAAGATTTAGAAAAAGATAATTTAAGCAAATGGACCTAAGAAATGAGCTGTTGTAGCCATTTTAATATTTAACAAAATAGACTTCAAACCAAAACTAATCATAAGAGATAGAGAAGGACACTACATATTCATCAAAGGAAAAATCTGCCAAGATGACATTTCAATTATTAACATCTATTCATCAAAAACAAGGGCAGCCAAGTTTGTAAAAGAAACATCACTACAGCTTAAATCACATATTGGTTCTCACACAGATTGTGGGAGACTTCAATATCTCACTCTCTCCAACAGACAAGTCAATCAGACAAAAACTAAACAGAGAAACGTTAGAGCTAATAGACATTATAAACCAAATGGACCTAACTAATATTTACAGAACATTTCACCAAACATAAAAGAATATATCTTCTTCTCTGCACTTCATGGAACCTTCTCAAAAATTGACTACATACTCGGTCATAAAGCAAGTCTCAACAGATACAAGAAAATTAAAATAGCTCCCTGCATCCTATCAGACCACCACAGATTAATGTGGATGTAAACAACAACAAAAACAACAGAAAGCTTAAAAATCTCAGAAACTGAACAAATCTCTACTTAATGAAAAATGGGTCAAGACAGAAATAAAGAAAGAAGTTAAAGACTTTCCAGAATTGAATGAAAATGAACATACCACGTGCCCAAATTTATAGGACACAATGAAAGTGGTTCTTTTTTATTATTAAGAAATTTTCTATTCATTTTATATACCAACTGCAGATCTCCCTCTCCTTCCTCCTCCTGGCCCCCAACTTCCCCTGCAACCCACCCTCCCATTCCCACCTCGTCCAAGGCAAGGCCTCCTCCATGGGGAGTCAACAGAACCTGGTAGATTCAGTTGAGGCAGGTCCAAGCCCCTTCCCCTGCACCAGGGCTGTGTAAGGTGTCCTACTATGGGCACTGGGCTCCAAAAGGCCTGCTCATGCACCAGGGACTAAGAAGTGAGTTCAAAGCATTAAGTGCCTACATAACAAAACAAAACCAGAGAGATCTCACACTAGAAACTTAACAGGACTCCCGAAAGCTCTAGAACAAAAAGAAGAAATCACACCTGAAAGGAGAATTTCTGATTATACATTTTGATCATATTGTTTTTCCTTCCCCAAGTGAAGCAAGGTACAAACCAGATGGGCCTCTGAGCATGTCCTAGTTAGCACTAGCTCTCAACTCAACACAGCCTAGACTCACTTAAGAAAGGAGTTTCAACTGAGGGATTTTTCCATATCAAGTTTGCAAGTGGAAATATCTGTGAAATAGTATCTTGATTGTTAATTGATAAAGAAGGATCCAACCAAGTGTGGCTGACTATTCCCTGGGCGGGTTGTCTAGGGCTATATGTTAAAGCTAGTTGAATGTGAACCACTGAACAAGCCAACAAACAGTGTTACCCCCCTGTTTTCTGCTTCAAGTCCCTGCTTGAGTTTCTGCCCTGATTTCCCTTAATGAAAGTTAAATAAACACTTTCCTCCCCTGAGTTTCTGGGTCATTTTTTTTAAAAACACAGTAACAGAAGGGAAACTAGCACAGAGCTACATTTTGTTGATATTTATTCTAGAAGTATATTATTTTTACCTCTACTTTCATATTTGTGAACCATCTCAAATAAATTTTAAAATATTAGGGTGTGAAGTATGATGAGCATTATTCTAGTTTTTATTTTTCCTGATACTGTGTTGAAAAACTTGAGAAAGAGAGGTTCCACACAGCTTTTACTTCCCAGTCACACATCGTCTATTTAAGGGACATCAGGGCAGGAATTCAAGCAGAAGCAGGAACCATGGAGGAAAGGTGCTTACTGGCTTGCTCCCCATGGCTTACTCAACTTACTTTCTTATACCACCCAGAACTACCTGCTGGGGGGGGGGGGGCAGGGGACTCTGTTCACAGGACGGTGGGCCCTTCTATATCAATCATTTATCAAGAAAATGGCCCCACAGAAATACTCACAGGATTATCTGATGGAGACAGTTCCTAAATTGGGATTCCATCTTCCCCGATATGTATATATTTGTGTCAAATTGATGAAAACTAAAAAATAGAGAGGTCAAGACTTTTTTTAAAAGAAAGTATTGTTTCTTTGTACTAAACACAAAAATGCATTTTCTCAAAAAGAGGATACTCAAAATCCATAGGAAAATTCAAACCACATCATCAGACAAACAAATATGAATTAACACTGCTGCTATCGGTCATCAAGGCATAAAATTGAAATGTTTACTGTGGAAAGGAGACTGTGTTTACTTTTAAAAAATATGAGATAGTACAGTGACATTAATAACACAGTTTGGCAGCATCAATTCACATTACACATATATATTCTAGGTACTAGCAATCTAAAACTTTAGCTATGTAGACGGGAAATAATACTGAACATGTTCTCTATAAGACTTTTATGGGAAGTCCATAATTGCCAAATCTGAACACAACTAATTATCATTCAAAGCAAAGAAGAATAATGTTACAATATTAATGCACTATAACACTCTGCAGAAATAAGAATGAACTAACTTTAACACATGTACATGACAAATACAGATTGCATGTACAAAATAAACTACAATATAAACATCTGATGTCCATGCATGACAACCTATGTAAATGCATGGAACCTAGAAAACATGGTTAACTGGTATCAACATTATGCTGACTGAAGGACGCCTGACGGGGGAGAATGTGGTGTGTATTTCCATCTGTAAGAAGTTCCAAAGTGTAAACTGTGGTGGTTATCTTTGAAGCAATTGACATTTATACAACAAGCATGTTAAATTTTCTGGTGTTATAGAAATGTACTATACACTAATTTGGCTGGCCTTCAACAGCTATGCGTTACAGCCAATGTTATCACGCTTTACATATGGTATGTGCACACTTTATTGAATATAAATTGTATCTCTGTTAACGAAAATGATATTAATACACAAGGATGGTGGGGGCTTTATTCAAAAGGCTGGAAATTTAACAAAATGACAATGAAATACACTTTGGGTTATGTCTCCTTTCTAGGAAAAGTAGATGGCTTTATGATGAAATCTAAGCAGCTTAGTCATTCATTAGCTCCTTTAATAAATATTTAGCAGGAAATTTTCTTCTAATCATTTAATCCAAGCCAGGCTTTTGAGAAATCCTGAGTGTTGGAGCATTTTTATGTTAGCTAATATCTTTATAATTTATCTTTTTATTACTATTTCAAAAATATTAAATAATTTTATTCAGTAATTTTGATCTATACTCTCAATGACCTTAGAACACCTTGAAAGTGCCCAGTTTCAGCCAATTATTATGAGGCTTCTACTAACCTCAAGGTTTCTTCATTTATCCCTATTTCTGTTTCCCCCAATCTCTCGCTTTTCTCATCTTTAAACTTTAACTCCTATCTGTGTCTTCTCTTGGACCACTGCCATTTAATTCTCTATTTCTCATTATCTTTATAACTGTGTGTTCTTGAACCATTTTTCTTATTTCATAGAAAATGTATACACAGGCGCAAATGTGAGGAAATATAGAGAACACAGACACATACAGAAAGAGAGAAGGGGGAGAGGAAGGGAGAAAGGGAGAGGGGGAAGGAGAGAGAGAGAGAATTCTTACAGTCACAGAAAAACAGTATCATGAGCCAAACCTTTTTTTTAGAGTAGTTTTATATCATCAATAAGAGTTTTAAAACATTGCTTTAAAATATGTTCTGTTTAGCATAAGTGACAGAACCATCTTTCTCAGCCTGTCATTCAGTGCCTTTCCCCCTGGTTATTTTAGTTGATTGATGTGTATATAGTTCAGACCAGAAGACAAAATATATGATTCATCCTGAGTCTGAGAGCCCCATTTGAATGACACTTTATTTACATTAGCATTCCTAATTACTTAATGACCAATCAGATATGGTTCATTGCTAGTAAGTGTAGAAACATGTTGTTTGAAGGATGTAGTTTAATTAGTATACTCCTAAAACATGTCCCTCATGACCGTTGGATGTAATCATTATTTTATGTATTTAACTGTGAAATTCATATTTACTCAGCAGGCTAGAGAGCAACATTTTAGCTCTCAAAGCTGTTTAATAGAGCATAGTTATGGTTTTAAAGCAGCCTGCCAAAACTAAAAAACTGATTATTAAAGAGAATAGCCACCATTCCAATGAAGTAATTCCTATACCTAAATATTAACAATGTATATAAAACACAGTAAAGAATAATAAACACATGGTCTGTATAATTATGTCTGTAACAGGATAGGAATGAGTTTTCATGATATTAGATGTATTCAGACATTTAAAAAGACATACTTGTTATTATTTTTAAATTATGTGTATGCATGTGATTATAGCTGCATGTGAGTGCAGGTACCCAAGGTTGCCAGAAGGGGGCGCTAGACTCTCTGGAGCTGGAGGTACAGGTGGTTGTGAGCTGCCTGATATGGGTAATAGGAATCATACTTGGGTCTTCCACTGGAGCAGCAAGTACTTGTAACTGTTCAGCCATCTCTCCAGCACTTACTTGGGTTAGTTTCAGGAAACAGTGTGCATGGTCCTCAGCCTCTGGTTTTGGACTGTCCAGGGAAGGGCAATCATTGTATTTCCTGATAAACCATCTTCCAGTGCTTTTTTTTCTCCCAGATGTCTACTTTACACTTGACTTCTGAGAAGTAATCATATTTCTAACATGGGCAGTCCCATTCCACGCAATCAACAAGTCGGTTTGCATGAAATGTGACAAGCAAGTTTAGATTATGCTGTGAATAACAACCACTGTTTAGAACTTTTTGGTGTGATTCCATAAGCTCACTAGTTCTTTTCCCATGTTTCTTTCTGTTTATTTTTTGTTATTGTGTGTGTGCATGTGTACATGTAGGCATGCCTGTGTGTTCATGAAAGCCTGTGAGGTTAGCCATTTGTGGATCCATTATGTGGGTCTCACTGGTCAACTCAGGTCAGCCGGCTTGGTGTCAAGTGCCTTTACCTGTGGTACCATCTCATTGGCCCCATTTTCCATGATTTTGATCAGAATATGACTCATAAACTTTCTAAAATAATCACATTGATCCCTGGCATTCTTTCTATGCTTGTCTTTTTATTGATAACTCAGAGATTAATAATAGAATTGCTTTTCTTTGGCAAATATTTTTCCATCACCCCCTTTACCACAGGCTGATTTGGGAACACACTCTGTCCATGTGACTGTCTCTCATTGGATGTACTAATATAGTGATCTCAAGGGCAAATATTTGATAATGTACATGATTCCCTGTCATTTATAGTAATGTCAATATTGTTCAGGAGTTATTATATAACAAGCATTCCTTGTTACTTGTTTCTAATTTGTGTATCTGTGTGAAAGTGTGCACAGTGTTTTTAATGTGTGGCTAACAGAGGACTAGGTTGTGGGAGTAACTTTTATCTTTTCACCATGTGGGTTATGGGAATCGAACTCAGGTCATCTGACTCAGCAGCAGGTTTCACCTCCCACTGAGCTATCTTGCTAGCCTCTAGTAAATATTTTCATAATCATTTAACATGCTCTAAATTTTTTTCATATAACCATAGTGAAGTTAGATATTTTAATTTGCATGTTACAGCTGAGGAAACTCAAATATTGGTAAGTTAATTGCCTGTCCCAAGGTCAAATACAGTTAATAACTGGTAGAACCTAGGATTAATTAACCTCATTAGAAATTAGAAATAGATTTCTTTACAATTTCAAAAAAAAATACAATGGTCTTGAAAGCACTCCCCTTCCATATACCAGAAATAACTAATGTTATTGGTTGAGATACAACTGTCCTTCCAACATGGAGCTGTTAAGGGCTCATTGAGTTCATGTTTAGAACCCTGCCTTGCTCAACTTTCCCAATTCCCTCACTTTCCTGTCAATCAATACCTAGCCTTGTGCAGAGGCAAAAAGTGGGGAGAATTCATATTTTCTAGGTTTAAAAAGGAATTTCTTGCATATCTAAAAATAAAGATTTTTAAGCATAATTTAATACCTCAACATGGGCCACCATGAAGGGCCATGTGTGGAGCAAGGTACCCTATAGAAATCTCTATTTATTTCTAAAAGCTATATGGAGGACTTGGGTCACATGTTTGCAATATCCACAGCTCAGTTGCCCTGCAGTAGTAGAATAGGTTGCTGTGTGAGCAGAAACTGCGTGGGGGCATGGATGAACCTTTAGGATTAGTGACATCCCAGATAGAGAAGCTACTTCTGAGGTTCAGTGGTATGAAGTTAGACAAGTGCCATCTCTTTCCTCCCCATGACACTAACCTGGAGGTTTCCTGGGAGCCAAAGTATGTGGATCCCTGTTCCCTTTACAGTGCTCCCTAGCGTCCCTGGTCACCCCAGGGGGAAGAGGTTATAGCTTAGGAACACAACTTTTCCTCTGGAACACCAGCATCCCCAGGGACAGATGGTTTTGAGGGGGCACCGGAAGACAGATTTCTTTCAGATTGCAATAATTTGCCTGTTCCCTCCATATAGGCCTTAGCTGAGTGGTGTTAACATGTGTCCCTTGTTCACCTGACTTGATACATGGATGGAGGAAAGGAAAGAAACATTTCAAGAATACGGCCCTTCATGTAAAACTGTTTTTGTGTTCTGAGAAATAAAACTTGCCTGGAGATCAGAGGGCAAAGCTAACCACTAGTTAAACAGAGAGGCCAGGCAGTGGTGGCACACATCTTTAATCCCAGCACTTGGGAGGAGGAAGCAGGAAGATCAAGAGTTCAAGGCCACCCTGGGCTACATGAACTTGAACCAGTCTAAAAGAGAAACAGAGCCAGTTGGTGGTGATTCACACCACTGATCCCAGCACTTGGGATCTCATGCCTTTAGTCCCAGCACTAGGGAGGTGGAGACAGGAATATAAGGCAGGTGGAGACAGGATCTTGGGGCCCATTCAGCCTGAGGATTTGTAGAGATAAGACTCCTCTGAGAATTCATAGAGATAGGATCTCACCCATTCAGTCTGAGATTTCATAGAGGTAAGAACTCTCTGACAGCTGGCTGCTTCTCTGATCTTCCAGCTTTATTTGTTAGAACTCAAACAAAATATCATACAACATAAACCATATTTTTCTCAGGAATTATACACTATTTAACTACACAGTGTTGTTTTTTTTTTCCTTAAATGTGTTGCTTTCTGTCTTTCACATATTTTTTTCCTAAAAAAAAAAAATAATAAAAAAGGCTATTGTAAATAGCGTGTAATGTTTTACTTCACAAAATTCCTAGCATGGAATTCAAAAACTTTTACCTGTAGTAAATAACCTTTATCACTGAAAATATGAGTGGAGAATGGAAAGGTACCTTGATCTACTTTAGATTGAATTAAACCAACTAATAACTATAGGAAAATCAACTCAAATAGGCATTTTAACATCTTGATCATCAAACACATGTTCTGATTGGCACAGATGTTGAAAGTCTAGTTTCAGAATTACTTCTGCAAACTCAAGGTAATTCAGTTTGATAAGCAGAAGGGCCATGTTTTGTCACTGATTTGGACTCAGCCACAGACGACACAGCTAATGTGAATGGAAACCAAAGTGAGAGACCAGAAGCTCTCATCAGCATCTCCCAGGAAGGGATGTCATGAACACTAATGGCACACACAAGGTAACAGAGGTGGTAACAGCACCTCCATCTGTCCTGATTGAGGACCTGGGAACTGCTACAGAGTTTGCCTACAAAGCAGGTGTGATGCTTCGTGAAAACACAGTCAGTGAGACCGAGTAAGCCCAAACTCAAGAGGTGCCCAGATAGTCCCCAAATTAAAACTTCCTGTCGTGTTCCAGCCTGTGTCACTTCCATTCACACCAGCAAACATAAATCAGAGTCCACTGAGCAAAGTGGAGACTCAGCCCACTCTTTTCTTACTGTGCTCAGTAGGTCACAAATTTCAGGAAACATACGCTGTTTCATGTTTAAGTATCTCCATAGCTTATGTTCATATATCCTTGATTAATAATGTAAAATTAGTTGTCTATAAAATTTTCAGTTGAAGAAACCTTGATCAAAGAATCTTAGGGTAATTTGCCTAATTTTGACTACAGATATTCTTTTGAACTTCCAGCTTCCTAACCTGGTGTGGAGGCAGCACTCGGGAGGCAGGTAGATCTATGTGAATTCCAGCCCAGCCTGGTTTAAATAGTGAGTTCCAGGCTAAACATGGCTACATAGTGAGACTCCCTCTCTCTCTCTCTCTCTTTCTCTCTCTCTCTCTCTCTCTCTCTCTCTCTATATATATATATATATATATATATATGTGTGTGTGTGTGTGTGTGTGTGTGTGTGTGTGTATGTGTGTGTGTGTATACATACATATATATGTATGTCTCTCCTATATATATATGTATAGACACACACACACACACACACACACACACACACACACACACACAAAGAGACACGGGGAGGGGAGAAAGTAGATTCCTGTACAGCACCACGAATATTCTAATTTAATCAAGCTACAGTGTGCCCAAAGATCTTCATTTAAGAGAGCACTTAGGGTATTTCTGACTCAGTGGGTTCTTGGCTCCAGTACAAGAAATAGGATCCTAATGTAATTAAGAATTTTGCTTAAGTTTAACCTTAAAAAAATCAGTTCAGAGAACAATATAATCACTTTACACCCACAATAAACAGAAAGCTTAATTAAGTTTCAATGTCTTTGCTATGTTAAGGGGACTGAAAAGCCTGGTAAATTCAATCACTCAATTATAGTTTGGGCCAGGGAGATACCTCCATGGGAACAATCACTTGCTACACAAAAATGACACCTGAGCTCCATCCTTTGAACCCATGCTGGAATGGATGAACCACTCCTTAAAGTTGTCCTCTGACCTCCATACATATGTGCCTAAATTTACACACATCTGCATGACACATATACAGACACACATACACTTAAAATTAAAATTATTAATAGTTAGATTCATAGCTAACATTTATACTATATTAAGAGACTATATAACTTACTTTTCTGTTGTTGTGAAAAAAACATTGTAAACAAAAGCAACTAAAGAAAATGAGAGGTTTTTTGTTGGTTGGTTTGTTTTGGGTTTAAGATTACAGAGGATTTGAATTCAGGATTATAGAGACAGCATGGCAGCAGATATCAGGCTTGGTGACAGGACCAGGGAGCTGAGAGCTCACATCGTGAATGAAAGAACAAGGCAGAGACAGTGAACTTAAAGTAGTTCAAGAATTTTTACTCTAGAAGGCCTTTCTCAGTGACATACTTCCTCCAGCCAGACCACAGCTCTTCAGCTTCTCCAAACGGCACCATTAACTGGGAACCGAGTGTTCAGATGCCTGTGCCTACGAGGTTCATTTCTTATTTTAAGAGCCACACAGTCACTGCTAAATGGTCTGCCTTCATTATCTAATTACTATGTAATAATCATATTAGTATCTCTATCATATAGGCAATAGAACCAGAAATTAATGAGCATGTATGTGTTTCTCTAAGTCAGACAATTAATCAGTTTGAACATAGACCATCAGATTGCTCAGTAAATGCACAACACCGGCAGTAATAACTAGAAAAATAAAAAAGTAATTACACCATGCACATCATTTAAATATTGCCATGGACTAGTAATTTTCACTGTAAGGGTGAGATGTTTGTTCTCATTTTATTTATGTAGGAATTGAGGCTTGGAGATGAAACATTATTTGCTCCAGTTCATATAACTTATCATGTAAAAAAAAGTCATGGCTCTGACTTGAAACCCACAGTCTTACTAGTTAGAGCAAGGACTTTGAGTTTCCCTGCTTCTCATCCCTGTCTTCTTTCCATGGTCTCAGAGCACTAAATACATAGAGTATGTATGTGCTGGGACCCAGTGAAGATATTGTCTGTGTTGGGGTGTGTGTGTGTGTGTGTGTGTGTGTGTGTGTGTGTGTGTGTGAACATGTATATATATACATTTTTTTCAAGATGATTTTTAAGATTTATTTATTTTTTATCATATGTTTATCAGTGTTTGCCTGCATGTGTGTATGTATATCATATGTATACCCTGTGCCTGAAGAAGTTAGAAAAGGCATTGAATCTCCTATAACTTAAGATAAATATGGTTTTGAGTCATGACATGGCTGCTGGGAACCTAATTTAAGTCCTCTGCAAGAGGCACAAGTCCACTTAACCATCTAGCCATCTCTCCAGCCCATATTAATTATCTTTAATCACATCTAACAGACAGTGATTGAAAATAACTCAAGCTGAAAAAGAACTTATTCAGAGGATATGGAGGAAAAGGAACACACATTAAATTTGTAATTATGTAACACACAGGATCAGCCTGCTTCAGAGACTGCCAGTGGTCACACTAACACAGTCAAAGCAATATGTACATGCCACTGAAGGTTGCCATTAAAATGTATGATGAACAGAGATTCAGAGTTCTAAGCTGGAAGAAGGGAGTGGCCTAGGATGAATCAACTGAGTGCCTTTTACCTGTAAAGATGTAGGAAGAAATTACACCTGATCACCCCATCTTCTACTGCACGATATTCAAATCAAGAAGTTGATTTGATCTGGGAGCCCAGTGGGAACAAATACCTGCAAACAATTATGCATAAGAAAATGTTTCATTTGGGAGCATCTGGTTGGTGCTTTTTGATATATGCTGACACAGTAAGGAAATTACTTTCAGCTTGGCCAAAAGTTGTAGAATATTACAGGTGAGATATAAATGGAATTTAGTAGCAGCATGATACTTATAAACACTAAGACAACTGAGCTTCACAAAAATCATAAGTTAAGATTAAATATTCAAAAAGTTAAAATTCAGATGACTTGATGTCTCTTTGTGTAACTACTTTGTTACTTTGAGAGAGAAAGAACCAGAGCTAGGAGAGGGCAGGGTTTTCTTTGAAGCAAATTCAATATTCCCAATCAGTCATCCTGAGGCAAGAAATGAGACCATGTGGGAGAAGGCTCTGGGATCCAAACAGTGAAAATCTTTTATCTTTGAGTTTAGAGAATTTGGTTCAGAAACCATGATACACAGTCAGATGCAGTCTTTAAAAAAAAGATTTATTTTGACCACTTATGAGGGTTAAGTACACCTATTTGCAGTGAAAGATTTGATGTACAGATACAGACACATACAGGCCAGAAATTGTTAATATGCTTAGATAAGAAGAACATACACCTAGTCTCCATGCTACCATAGGTTCTTTTCAATGTACCTTGTGCCTCATCCATCTCATCCATGGCTTCATCAGCCACCAACTTACTGTCTTTCTGAATGTATTATGATTTCAGTTTCCTATGAATAGAATCATGATATCACATGACTTTACTTGGTCAGAATTGCTTTACTCAGCATAAATTCCGAAACACTCATTTTCGTCTATCAACAAACACCCGATTGCTGTTCATTTCTAAGGAGAACCCCAATATGTAGGTACAGCCCGATTGGTCTATCTGTTTATCCCTTCATGTACATTGAACCTGTTTTCATGTTTAACTGTGAATGAAGTTTTTGGGAAAATTTAGGTGTTTGTGTGTGTGCATACGTGCGTGTGCATGTGTGTGTTTGCGCACGTGTGTGTGTGTGTGTTGTGTGTGTGTATGTGTGTGTGTATGTGTGTGCATGTACATGAGTGTGTGTATATGTGGTGTTTCAGAAGTGTCTTTTGTCAATTTGACTGGGATATAGGTTGTCTAGAAGGCTGGATATGAAGGTGTTTCTGGAAGAGAAGACTTTTTTTGTTGTTTTTTTTCGAGACAGGGTTTCTCTGTGTAGCTTTGTGTCTTTTCCTGGAACTCACTTGGTAGCCCAGGTTGGCCTTGAACTCACAGAGATCTGCCTGTCTCTGCCTCCTGAGTGCTGGGATTAAAGGCGTGCGCCATCACCGCCCGGCAAGAGAAGACATTTGAACTGGCACACTCAATAACAAAGATGCCTTGAGCAATACGGGTGACCACCCTCAGTCAACTGACAGTCTAATGGAGTGAACGACTTGGAAGGAAGCTGACTTGCTTTCTTCTCTGGAGATAAAATACTTCTCTATGCTTTTTGCTCACTTACCAACTACAGTGTTTTGGGTTTGTTATTGTTGTTGCACTTGGAAGTTATTTATGTATTTTCGATAACCAGCCAAATTGCTCCCTAATCATTTGTTGAAATGCTATCTCTCCTTCAGTGAATCATTTTTTCAGTTCTGTAAAATTAATGTTGGTTATATTCCTGTAGATTTATGGCTGACATCCCTAATGTGTTTCATTGAACTGCATGTCTATTTTTATTTCTTGCCTCTATAAATTAGTCTTAATTAGCATGTTATATAATGTCTTAAAATTAAGGTGATTGATTCTTCTACATTTTTTTTGTTTGCTGAAATTATTTTAGCTTTCCTAATACACTGCCTTTCCACAAACATTATTACAAAAACCAAAACACTTGTTTCTACTTTCACAAATTCTTCACAGATTTTGCTAAGAATGGCAATTAACCTTTATTTGAGATTAGGGAGAATTTACATCTTTGCTGTGTTGAATTATCCAAACTGTGGACTCATTTTTATCTTATTTTACAGGTGATTTATTGTGTATGAAGCCTTCAGCATAGATATGCTATATGTGGTTCACTAAGTTTGTATATGTGTTACAGATCTGAATAATTTTGAACGGTATTGCAATTTTAATTTCTTTGTCTACTTGCTTCTTGCTAACACACACAATAAATGGATTGTTAATGTTTTTTATCTATTCAGTCAACTTACTGAACTTCGTCAATAATTTTAGCCAATTTTATATAGATTGTGTCACAAAAAATTAGTTTACAGACAAATTCTGGCAGTTTATTTCTTATGGCTTTCTTTAGTTTTTACTTTTATTCACAATCTATACACTTTTTATCTTGTTGAATGCTGCCTACAAGTTTTGCTGTTATGGTGAATAAATATGGAAAGTGTAGATTTATTTGTCCCTTTCTATATTGTCAAAATAAAATGTTCAATATCATGGTCATCACCAGCTGCTTTTAGCCAGATAAACAGTGAAGATAAAAACACAGAGCTGAAGGATTTGGAAATTTTACAGACTTTCCAGGAAAGGAGTGTGAACATGATGAAAGTTCTAGAACAAACAAGTGGGAGACAGGGCTGAAGCTGCTCTGTAGAGCTGTATATGAGAAAGAAGACATAGGATTCACACTGACTCATAGGAAGAGCCTTGAGGGATTTCAGAAATAGCTGAAGCCATTCAGACTCTGAAATCGAAAACTCCTTTGAAAGATATCCCTTTGGAAAGAGTTAATCCAGTTGTGGGGATAGAGACAATCCAGGAATAGAGAGGCAGGAGCAGGAAGATCATGCCACATCTTTGAAATCAGACTAGTTTAGATAATGAGCTTCAGACTATACAGGCTTACATAGTGAAGCTCTATCTCAAAGCACACACACACACACACACACACACACACACACACACACACACACACACA
>CABHPR010115337.1:0-21094 GCA_902168415.1 Peromyscus melanophrys | reverse complement strand
ACACACACACACACACACACACACACACACACACACACACACACACAACTTCAATTTTGTTCACACATTGAGAATCTCCCTGACTCTATGAACAATTTCACATTAGCAGCTCTAGCTTAAAAATAAATAAATAGTTCTGTACCCCTCTTTTTAATTGGATTTTTTTATGTCTAGTTTCTTGAGTTCTTTATGTATTTTGGACATCAGTCTTCTGTCAGAGGTAGGGTTGGTGAAGATCTTTTTCCATTCTGTAGGCTGCTGTTTTGTCTTATTGATGGTGTCCTTTGCCATATAGACTATTTCAGTTTCATGAGGTCCCATTTATTAATTGTCCATCTTAGTGTCTGTGCTATTGGTGTTCTATTCAGGAAGTTGTCTCCTGTGTCAATGTGTTCAAGGCTATCCCCACTATTTCTTCTATCAGGTTCAATGTAATTGGATTTATATTGAAGTCTTTGATCCACTTGGACTTGAGTTTTATGCAGGATGATAGATAGGAATCTATCTGCATTCTTCTACATGATGACATCCAGTTATGCTAGAACCATTTGTTGAAGGTGTTTTCTTTTTTCCACTGTATAATTTTGGCTTTTTTTTGTCAAAAATTAATTATCCATAGATGTGTGGATTGTTTTGGCTATCCTGGTTTTTTTTTCAACATCCCTAGCCATCAGGGAAAGGCAAATCAAAATGACTCTGAGATTTCATCTTATACCCATCAGAATGATCAAAAACACAAATGACAGCTTATGCTGGAGAAGATGTGAAGCAAGGGGAACACTCCTCCATTGCTGGTGGGAGTGCAAACTTTTATAGCCACTTTTCAAAATCAATATGGCATTTTTTTTCCAGAAAATTGAGACTCAATCTACCTCAAGACCCAGTGATACCACTTTTGGGCATATTCCCAAAGGATGCACAATTATACCATAGCTACACTTGCTTAACTATGTTCATAGCAGCTTTATTTGTAATAGTCACAACCTGGAAAGAACCTAGATGCCCCTCAACTGAAAAATGGATAAAGAAAATGTACATTTACACAATGGAGTATTACTCAATTGTAAAACAACAATGACATTATGAAATTTGCAGGTTAATGGATGGAACTAGAAAAAAATCATCTTGAGTGAGGTAACCCAGACCCAGAAAGACAAACATAGTATATACTCACTCATAAGTGGATATTAAGTATAAAGTAAATTGATACCCATGCTACAATCCACAGACCCAGAGTGGCTAGGTAACAAAGAGGGCCCAAGGAGGCAAGGGGGGCATATTGATCTCCCTGGGAAGGGGACATAGAAGAGATCACCTGGGTGGGATGAGGGTAGGTAGGGATGGGAACTTCAAGGATTGGGTTGGGGGTGGCTGGATGGGGAGAGTACTGAAAGAGATGACTGGAAAGTGGGGCTTTTCAGGGTCAGAGAGAAACCTGATGCAAGGGAAATTCCCACAAATCTACAAGGATGACTCCATCAAAGACTTATAATAATAGTGGATACATGGCCTGAACAGGCCATCTCCTGTGATGAGATTGGTGACTTCCCCACTTGTCATCAGAGAGCCTTCATCCAATAACAGATGCAGAGACCCATAGCCAAACAATAGGCAGAACTTGGGGAATCCTGCTGAAGAGAAAGAGGAAGGATTGTAGAAGCCAAAGGCAACAAGGACATCACAAGAAAACAGAAACAACTAACCTGGCTCATAGGAACTCACAATCTCAACCAACAACCAGGGTGCCTGTGTGGGACCGATCTAAGCCATCTACGTATATGTGACAGTTGTGTAGCTTGGTCCATTTTTGAGACTCCTAACAATGGGGGAAGAGGCAGTCCCTAATGCTTTAGCTGGCTCTTGGGAACTTAATCCTCATACTGGATTGCCTTTCCCAGCCTAAATACAAGGGGAGGTGCTTAGTCTGACTGCAACTTGCTATGCCATGCTTTGTTGATACCCATGGGAGGACTGCCCCTTTCTGAACAGAAGCAGAGTAGAGTAGATTGGAGGGGGTAGAGGGGAGGTAGGGGGAGGGAACGGGAGGAGAAGAGGGAGGGGAAACTGCAGTTGGGATGTAAAATAAGTAAATTAATTAATTTAATTAAAAAAACAAGCAAATAAGTACGAATTTTTTTTTCAGAATTTTACCATTTTCTGTTACTTTACTGTTGAAGTTCTTAATCTAATAGAGTAAATACTGTACAGGATGTAGGTGTAAGGAATTAGAAATTCTGAAAATCTTTAAGCTTCAATGTGAATTGGTTAAAAAAAACTTAAAAAATAAGTTTTCATACAAATATTTTTAAAAATATATACTTTGTGTACTGGGTGGTGTGTGTGTGTGTGTGTGTGTGTGTGTGTGTGTGTGTGTGAATTTGACACAAGAGAGAGTTATCAGATGAAGGAGGTTCAGCTGAGAAAATGCCTCCTTGAGATCCAGCTGTAAGGCATTTTCTCATTTAGTGATCAATGGGAGAGGGTTCAGCCCATGATTAGTGGTGCCATTCCTGGGCTGCTGGTCCTGGGTTTTATAAGAAGGCAGGCTGAGTGGGCCATGGGAAGCAAGTCAGTAAGCATCTCCCCTCCATGGCCTCTACATCAGCTCCTTATTCTGAGATGCTGCCCTGTTTGAATTCCTGTCCTGACTTCCTTAGTAAGGAACAGCAATGCTACAGTGTAAGTCTAATAAACCCTTTCCTCCCAAACTTGCCAGTCATGAAGTGTTTTTTTTTTCAGCAATAGAAACCCTAACTAAGTCAAATTGGTACCAGAAGTGGGATATTGCTGTGACAGACCTGACCATGATTTTGGGAAGATTGTGGAAAGACTTTGGAACTTTGGGCTGGAAGAGCCATTGAGTGTTAAGAGCTCTGTGGGATGTTCTGTGGAAACTTGGAAGACAAGACTGTTAAGAGCAGTGCAGAAGATGGAAGCTTGGCTTACGAAATTTCAGAGGAAAGTTTAAAGACTCTATCAGAGCCATTTGTTACTTTGAATTAAGATCATGCGGTTCCAGGCAGCTGGGGATGAAGAAAGCAGTTGTGACTAACAAGATACTAGAAATACTAAAGCAAAATTTTGCTTTGCTGGGATACTTGATGCTGGTCAGTTGGAGCAAAGAAATTGGCAGTGATTAAAAAGAGACCAGCATCACTGAGTTGAAATCTTCTGGGATTTGTTTTATGAGAGCACAGAGAAGCTGTTTCCCAGAGTGGCCAAAGTTGTAACTTATGCCGGCAGATGGGCTTAGTAATGTGTAAGATCACACAGGTGGTACTGGTTTTGAAGGCATGATGGGGTCATAGAGAGCAGCTGAGGCTTGGCACTGTGAGAGACCAGCAAAGGCCATTGATGAAGGTGCAGCCTGAATAGCAGTTGAAGGCCCAGAACTGAAGGGGTCATTCAAAGAAATTGAGGCTTGGCACCACAAGGAGAGCCTATTGGTAAAAGTGTAGCCCATTTGAAGCAGAAGACCCCAGTATTTTGGAGATGCCAGTATCAAGAACAGCGGTAGTATTAGAGTGGAGCAAGCTAGAGCCTAGAAGACAAGCTGTGTGTGCTGCAGAGTGCAGAGTCTGAGAAGTGATCCAAGTCCTTTGGAGGAGTTCAGAAGATTGTAAGTGGATCCCAGATATTGGACAGTTGGAATTTTGTTTTCCTTTTATTTGATTGTGACTGTGACCTAGTTTTTCCCTCTTGTAGTAGGAAAGTATTTTACTGGAGCCCACAGTTGAGAGACTTGAGTATTGGAAGACTTTGGGAATTTTTAAGAGATTGGCTATTTTAAAAGAACTGAAATTTGAATTTGAAAAGACTGTGGGACTTTTAAGTCATTTAAGATCTTGGGGATGAATAAGAAAGGAAGGGTTGTGGCTTAATAGTGATGTGTTTATGTGTCAAGTTGACAAGGGGTCAGTTCTACTGGGTAGTTTTGTGTGTCAACTTGACATAAGCTAGAGTCACCAGGGAAAGGAACCTCAGCTGAGAAAATGCCTCCTTGAGATCCATCTGTAAGGCATTTTTTCATTTAGTGATCAATGGGAGAAGGGTCAGCCCATGGTGGGTGGAACCATCCCTGGGCTGCTGGTCTGGGTTCTATAAAAAGGTGGGCTGAGCAAGCCATGGGAAGCAAGCCACTACGCAGCTCCCCTCAGGGGCCTCTGAATCAGCTCCCACCTCCAGGATCCTGCCCTGTTTGAGTTCCTGTCCTGACTTCTTTCAGTGATGAACAGCAATGCTGAAGTGTAAACCAAATAAACCCTTTTCTCCCTAACTTGCTTTTTGGTCATGATATTTTGTTGCAGCAATAGAAACCCTAACTAAAACATTTTGTAAAGCCACTCTATTCTTAGAGTCAATGCACATTTATGGTCAGAGAAGCCTGCATGTAAAAAATGAAATCCAAATGAAGAATCAACTAATATACCTAATTCATATATTTAGACTTTTGGGTACTATACAACAGTAAAAATAAATTTTAAAAAGCTTTTTTATGACTGCATATGAATCAAATGGATGTGATATTGAGTACCATAAAAAACAGTATATTGAAATTGATTAGAAAAACGAATTTATGATTCTATAAAATTTAAACATATGAAAATACCTTGATTTCTTAAAATAAAATTGAAATGGAATTACTGATTGATGGATAATGGTCCCCTCTTGGAAGTCACAGGTTGTCAAATCAAAAGTCCAGTAACAGATATGCAGTAATCTGCTTTATGTTGTTGGTTGGGGGAGGACAGTCCCAGAGACCCTCAAAACAATACATGTTATTGTCATTGATCTTATTTCCACAGGAGAGCTTGATGATGTGCTGACATGGATACTTTCTTCCTGCTGACTGGCTCTCAAAGTTCCAGAAGTTGCTATGTATATTACTAGAGGATAAAAATAATCAACAACCTTATCTACATGTGAGGCCCTCAGGCCTAGCAAATAATAACTGCCCATGAAGGCATTAGTGGTATGAATGTTATTGCAGTTACAAACTGCTTCTTTATTTGTCTACTCCATAGGAGGGAACTCAAGCCTGTTACTGTATACTTTGCCAAGAACCCATGGCTGGTAAGGCCATAGAATCTAGGGAAGAAAGCATTACTTTACTAATTGAGATAGTATAGACCTTCTTATAAATATTTTTGTCTATACTTGGAGATTAGTGCAACTCTCAGTCCTCATCAGAGAAGCTTTTTTGTGCAAAGTTTGGCAATTAATACATAAACCCACAACTGAACAAAGTGCAGATAGTAAGTTCTTGTGGAGGACTTAACAATAAATGTGTCATCAATATTACAGTCCCTTGTTGTTTTTAACAAAATCACAATTGTTCAGTTTTACCAATAAAGACTCATTACCCAGATGCTCAGGTGAAAGCCTGCTAGCTCAGAGAGGCAGAGAAAGCTGACCTTCTTCCTCCACAGATGTCCCAGAAGCCTTCTTCTCCTACCATCTCAAACAAGTCCCTCAAACTCAGTGTCCCTCCCTTCTACTTCCTGTGTATCTCTCTATCTGTCCTCCTGACTCCTCCTAATCCTCTATGGTTTCTTTTTCTTAATAATTGCTGGCCCTGCCTGGACTGAGTCTACCAGGTTGATCTCAGTCCTCGGGGGAGGCTTTGCCCTGGAGAAGGTGGGAATATGGGGTGGGCTGGGGGGAAGGGAAGGGGGTGGGAGGGGGGAGAACAAGGGAATCCGTGGCTGATATGTAGAACTGAATGGTATTGTAAAATAAAATAAAATAATAATTGTACGTTCACTTCCTGTCAACTGGTTCCTTGCTCTGTCTCTTGACCTATGGTTGACTTTATTTAATCATGTTTGCAATAGTCAAGCAGAAAACTCTTGGATTAAAGGCGTGTGTTAGGGTGGAGCCACATGGCAAGTAAGTAGAAACAGGTTTTTTTTTTTTCCAGTAAATAACCACAATCTTAGTGTTCACACTGTGATCAAATATCCTTCCATAGTTCCTCCCCACAATGCTCAAGAAAACTCATGGATGAGAGATTGCAAGAGCTGGAGGTCAGGAATTACTGCTGTGAAACAGGATCTTCTGAACATCATAGGGATATTGCACTCATGCACTCATGGCAGCTGTGATAACTCGCCTAAGGACTAGATCAGATCAAGGCAGCCAACAATATGTAAGGGCATAGGGAGACCCAAACTCTGATGCCCAGCTATGGAGCTATTGATAGATGATGGATTCTGGGGGAGAGAAAGCCAGTTTTCTTAAGGGTAGTGGCCCCGGTTAGGTTACCCATGCCTCAGTGGTTTTCTCCTTACTCAGCCATACATAGATAACATTCATTGGCTTAGTGGGCTATAAAAAAAAAGAATGAAAAGAAAAGAGAACATGAAGTTGAGAATGTGATGTGAAGGGGGGAATCCAGTAGAATTTGGAGAGGGGAAAATACAATCAAAATGTAATATATCTGTGTATGAATGTTTTAAAGAATAAATATAAATACTTCAAAATATTTTATCATGCCAATGCTATATACCTACTTCATTAAATGGGTGGAAATCACAGGTTACTCATGAGAATTTTCTATGGAGAGCAGAGACCTTGACAGTAATGAAGTGTGTAATTCCTTTTGTAAGTATAACAATGTTATTTGTTATTATTATATTTATTATAGCAACAGAAAAAAATCTTAGCATATTGTTTAAAACAGGTGTATTCCTTTGAGTCATACTGAACCGTATAATAACACTTTAATTTATATTCCGTGTTCTGCTATCCCTCCTTCCTTAAGATCTTTCTTCCCATTCACACCAGTGGTATTTTTCTGCTTTCGTGGATTCTATGCGTGCTCCAACTGAACAAACAAATCTAACCTTTTGATGCTAGGATCCACATAGATTGTGAGCATGAGGTGTTTTTCTTGTTGGTTCTGACTCACTTCACTCTCATTTACTTCTGAGTTACTTCACTTCGAGTTCCATTCATTTACATGAACTTTTGATAAATTATTTGCTTGCCCACTAGAACTTAATGATGAGATCCTATTGCTGAAGAAACCACATACTTGGTTATAGAACATGAAATAAAGTTGATACTAGTCAGGAAGCTTCCTGTCTGCTGGGTAGCTTTCATAGTACTAGAATGTACTATGTTGGCTGCCAAGGGAAAAGGGAAATCACCAGCTTTACACAGTTGTGACTCCTGTGGGCTACAAAAATCACCAGCTTGGCAAGATATGTCCATAGGTATAACAGAGATGTAAATGTTATAGGTGTAACCAGTTACTTTCTGCTTGAATTTAAGTCCTACTCTGTGGGAGGAAACACATGCCTTGTATTGTAAATTTGGCCAAGACGGTGTGGTTGAGAAGCTCTCAGGCCCCAGAGGTAAACTTATTGTGATTATTTTGCTAAATGTATATAGTATCAAACTGCTCTCTTAATTTGTATCGCTAAGGCCATAGCCTGGTGCTACTACCATCCATCTTCATCAGATGAATTTTCTTATGAAGTTTATGAATCTTAGTGCAAAACGTCACGACTAATCAAAGTGCAGGAAATATGTGTCAGTGCGGTGCTTAACAACAAATGAGACATCTATATCCCCTCCACCCAAGGTTCAGGGACCACAGAGGAAGACAGACAGATAATAGTAAGAAACAAAAGTTAGGATACACTGGAATAAAACAGTGTCTTCTGGGCATGACATGACTGTTTCACCAATGAACTTGCAGTACCCATGGTGGCTTGCATAAAAGATGTGCATATGATAAAGCCACTCAACATTTTAGGATGGCATGGGGAGGACCCCATCTGTCACCAAGTAGCTATTGACAATCTCTAGCTTGGGAGTGAGAGCTAATTTCTTTCAAAGCTATGATCCCTGTTAGGTTGACCATATTCCAGTGGATAGCCCAATACCCATGAGTATATATGTAGTAAAAAAAAATCAATCTCAGTGGATTGTTTTTAAATAGAAGAGTGCATGAAGTTGGGAAGAGTGGAGAGGTGAGGGGATAGATCTAATTGTTGAGGTGAGAAAATGGGGTGAAGATGATAAAATACATTGAGTGCAATTAAAGAATTGATAAAAAATATTATATTAAAATTTCACATTTAAAAGTGAAAGGTCCAGGAGTTTAAGGCATATCACACATTCAGTTTTAATATATGTACATTCCTGCTGGTTCTGGTACTTTATATGTGTGATTTCTATTACAGTTGTAACAAATTATCACAAACCCACTGGCTTAAGCTCACCAAATAAAAGACCTCACAGTTCGGAAGTCTCAGAAACCAAATCTATTTGCATTAAAACAAAGGTGTTAGTTGGGCTGTGTTTCTCATTCTCTCAGTCTCTCTTTTTTTTTTTTTTTTTTTTTTTTTTTTTGCCATTCAATGCTTCTGCTTGCTCTAGGCTACTAGTTCCTTTTTCCAAAGCCCATCTAACCCAGCTAGATTTCCAGCCTCATAGACCCTATTTCTGACCCTGTCTCTCCTCTCTTTCTTTTAGAGGGCTTTCTCAGTTTCATACCCATTGTTGTGAAAAATATCCTGCCCAAATGCAACTTAAGAAAGAAGGGATTTGTTTTATCTTAAAATTTTAAATTGCAGTCCCTTTTGTTTTTGTGGGGAAGTCACAGAAGCAGAGATTAAAGCAACTAATTGTGCCACATACACAGTCAAAAGTAGAAAACAATAAATGTGTGCATGCTGCTAACTTTCTTGCTTGTGTTCAGCTCAATTTCTCTGTTCTTGTACTATTCAGTTCTCATGCCGCTGATATTGGGCTGGCCTTCTCAAATCAATTAACTTAATTGTGATAACACTTCCCAGACAAGCATAAAGGTCAATCCAATGTAGATAATTCCTCAGTTGCACCAACTTGACAATTAAAGATAGCCACCCTAATGGCTATAGTAAATTTCCTAAATTGCCTTGGGACCCCACCAAATCTCAAATTATACTGTAATTTGAAGTTCTCTTGATAGAATTTTGACCTGAAATGTTCTCCAAAGGCCTATGTGCTGAATGCTTAGCCTCCAACCTTGAAGAGATGGCACCTGGTGGGAAGAAATTAGATAATTAAAGCATGTCCTTGAATGGGGATAGTGATACACTGGGCCCTTCCACTGACTTTCTGTGCTTCTCACAAGCCATATGGTGAGCATCTTTGCTCCTCCATACTCTTATCATGATACACTGCACCACCACGAACAACAAGAAGTCCAAGAAACTCAGAAACTATGGGTCAAAAACCTTTCCTCTTTTAAAACTGATTAGGTCAGGAATTTTGTTACAGTAAAATAATTCTGATTAATACACCATCACTGTAAAAGTTAGCATATTTAGGACATTCCATTGGAAGTACTTAATATAATGACAATGTGTAATATCAATTAAAATCTGTTATAGTGATGGGAATTTCAAAAGACAGAAATTTTTTTTCAAACACTATAATCTAATACATGATTTTAAAGTCTGTAGATAAAGAATGGCCTCAAGTCATAGGGTTCTATCTATGCTGAGTTCATAGAATGCTTTAGCAAACTATCACACTGCTTCTAACAAGCAGAAAAAAAAAAACCAACAGAATAGCTGCCATGTCACTTATGTCATTTCGGCCCCTGGAGAGTCTTAGGATTGAGAAATAGGACCCAAAAAGGATGCCCAGTAGGAGAGGGCTAGCAGAGGGAGCCAAGATAAAAAAGAATGATGAAGGATCCCATGTGAGGAACTGCCATCCTCAGCTGGATATGGAGGAGGTGGAACAGGCTATGTTAGTGGGTGACAAGTTATGACTGGTTGATGTCCTGTAATCTTGTTGGTACATGTACGTAGAGGCTTAAACTGTTTTGAAGTAACAAACTGTTAAAGGTTACTAGGAAGCACTATAGTTGTAGTGTGATGGTTCCCCAAAGGTTCACTGGAATTGGAGCCTAGGTTCCCAAATTGTCGGTATAGGAAATGCTACAGAACTTTGAAGAAGTAGAATTAGTGTAAAGTTCTTAAATTACGAGGTAGATACATAGCAAGAACCCAGTCTTCCTTTTCCTCTTTATGTCTTCATAGGTAACTACTTGTTCTGGCATACACTTGTCCTTCGCTTTCTACCAGTTGCTTTCAGATCTCATCAGAACTAAGGATGTGAAGGAACCTGCCTCAGAACCTCAAGAACATGGAGTTAAATCAGCTGTTGATCTTTATAAATTTCACTGCCAGTGTTATTCCATTACAGTTACAAAATTCTAACCATTATAATTTTAGGGGTCATAGGGGTCATTTAACAATTAGGTTTCTAACTATGAATAAAGTAGGGCTTACAAAAATGGTATCTTTGTTTAATGGCACTTGTCCTAGACTTTTTAGGAGTTTACTCTTAATCATACATTCAGTTGTTCATACTTTTAAAAATAGAGTCCTAGGGGAAAATCAAGTACTATGATCTGCTGAAGGAATGTAGTCACAAAATGGTACCTATGGACATTCTGCTATACTTATCAATCAGTAAAGGTTCCTTCTGAAACAGATGGGAAGAAATACAGAGACTGAAAGATAGACAATAGACAGTGAGAGACCTTGGAACACTCACCCTTAATGGAATTCCTCCATCAAATCTCTCCCCTCAGCGCTCATGGAACTCTTTGGGAGATGAGGCTGAAAGAATGTAAGAACTAGAGAGATGGAGGACACCAAGGAAAGAAGGCCCACTAAACAGCAGGATCTACGTTCATATGAACTCACAAAGACAAAATAAGCATAGGTCTGTACCAGATGGGGGCCCAGTACTGAAAGGGGAAGTGGACACAATTCTTTATCCCTAACCTGTAATGAGTCTTTCCCTATACCACCAACTCCCAAGTAACGACACGGAGACTGATTATTAATTACGAAAGCTCAGCTTTAGCTTAGGATGGTCCCACTAGCTTTTATAACTTAAATTAACCTATTTATATTAATCTATGTTTTGTCTTGTGGCTTTTTACCTTTCTTTAATTCTGTCTGTCTGACTCCCTCCATGTCTCATTAGCATCTTCTTGTACCTTGTTAATCTCCTCCTACTTCCTCTCTCTGTACTCAGAAGTCTCACCTATACCTCCTGCCTAGCTATTGTCTATTCAGCTTTTTAATTACACCAATCATAACAATACATTTTCACACAGTGTACAAATACTCCATGACATTTTCCCCCTTCTGTCTAAATAAAAAAGAAAGGCTTTGACTCTAAATTAGTACAACTATATACAATAAGAACACTTATCACATAAGGATTACATTTACAATGTTCATTCTATCTGGATTTGGCAAATTCAGAGAAAATATTCTATTATCTTGTCTATCTTGGTGAATCAAAAATTGTGTTCCTAATTTACTTTCTATCCTAACTTGTATTACTAACCCCAAATTACCTTTTTAGACCTCAGAACATTTCCTTAAATAAACAATCTAAGATTTTATGTTTCTAAACCTTATAAGCTTTACATCTCTTATGTAACTTTCTTTTCTGAATTTGATAACAAGGAAAACTATAACTATAACTTTCTTATCTACAACTCCATCAGAGACCTGAGAAAGATACAACTTGAGTAAACAGAAAGTGCTGAGCAAGCAACTTCCAAAACTATAGAAATGAGAGAGACATCTGGATGCCTGGACAGTCATCCGAGGTTCCTCTGAAATGTTGAGGCATCCCTCTTTGGCCTACAGGACTAGCATATCTGACAGACTTCTTTGTGAAACAAGAATTTTGAAGGACTGTCCTACCTTGTCTCGGCAAAGTTCAGCAGTGGCTTTATTTTATGTGTTGCTCATCCATTGTGAATAGCATACTGTGAGCAGTCAAGGCAAGGGCAGTTTCTTTTCCCAGTGGCTAACTTTGCCACAAAGAAAGCAAACTCTATTTTGAAGTTCTTTAATGCCCATCATCCTTTTATGAAATAGATTGGTGCTGTCTGGAAGAGAGGCATCTCACTGTCATGAAATGTCTTATGTTATTAAAACATTTCACTTTCTGTAGTTGTTTTCAGTGTTTGAAGGCCATCTACCTATTTAATATATGTCTCTTTTTGACCTTGAAAACATACCTAATATGACTATATCTTTGTTTGTTGTTTATGACTAACTACTAACTGTTCTTTCTTTATTATCCTAAATAGCTTTCAGGTATTAAAACTTTACATTACATTTTTAAATGAAGTGCATAGGTGTAATACCTTACATAAGAGTGTAAAATATATACAGTAAAACAAAGTAACCTTAAATATGTATCAATATACAAAAATAGATACCAATGTAAAATATTTGAGAATCGTGGTTGTTGAAAAGTAGACTCACAATCCAGACTTTTATCCCATCATTTTTATACTGTCTCCCCTTTTCCATTCACAAGACATCCCTGAATATAACATCCTTTGTTTAGCTTTTTTTTTCTGAACATGACCAATAACAACTTGTAAACAACCCTTCTAAATGATGACAAACATCTATAATCTGCTGAATGACCAAAAACCATCTAGCTCAGCTCTTGGGAATGTGGGCATCATATTCTCTAACTGTTTCCTGTTGTCTGAAGGTGAAAACATCTCTAGGAGATCCTGAGAAATTTGAGATAATGATCAAGTCCTGGGAGAGCTAGCTATTGTCCGTATCCATGTGTGGGAAAGTGCAAGGCTTATCTGAAGTTCTGGATGGATAGTCTGTGATATTAGACCATCTCAGCTAGCAGTTTTGAACTTGTTCTGGATGCAGAATTTTGGGGAAACTGCAAATGAGGAATTCTGAGAGTCTGCATCACCTGGGCTACTTGTTTTCATTGGTGTCTGGTCTATTTTTTTTTTCTGAAAACACAACAAATTTTAAGGTAACATATGTCTCTTCATCAACACAAGTTTGAAAGTGCAGTGTGCACAAGTCAGCTAAAGATGATTTTTTATTCTATATTTAGTAGGTAAAGGTCATTTGTCAACTTTATAAGTCTGTTTGATCTGTATAACTAAACTGTAATATAAATCTCTATCCATGCCATATGAAAAGATGTCATGTAATAAGTCATGAGGACTCTGTAGCCAACAAGATTTATCATGTCTCATCCGGTCTCAGAACTATTCCCATGTTGAGGGATTAGCTTTCACATCACCTCTCTCATAGTCTTTCTTTGATTTTTCCCTCATGTCTTTAGTCAAGATCCTTAGGAAGTCTTCTCCAGTCAAATCTGATCTTGATTAACTTTGAAGGAATGCATAGCTTTTTATTTCCTGTGAAAATAAAAACAAAACCTCTCCCCCAATACAACATATTTTTTTACTTCTATTCTGAGGTTAAGACATTCTTAAAATATATAGGTTGGCTTAATTTAGCAGTTTCCATAACCCAATGTCTCTCAGCAGCTATTTTTTTTTAGATTAGCATTTTAAAAAGTTCAAAGTCAACAAAGTACTATGCGCTTGCAACATTCTCTGACAAGTGATCCATACCTTAAACTGCTTTGTGGCTGCTATATGGCTCTGGTGACTGGCTCTACTCTCCTCTGTTCCCTGACGGCTTAGCCTCATGTCAGCAGTACCAAGTAGGAGCCATGGGAATTTGCTGAGTCTGAGTGGCAGGCATTTTTACCTAGTGTGCCTGCCACTCAAGTGCTCTGTGGCACAGCAAGGTCTCTTAAAAGAGCCACACCTCTGTATACTGAGGGCAGTGGGCTCTCTGTGTATGTGTTGCATGTTAGACAGACGTTCCTTTGGGTGGCCAGCTCCCAAATAATACCATGGAGACTTATTATTAATTCTGAAAGTTCAGCCTTAGCTTATGCTTGTTCTGCTAGCTCTTTTAACACAAACCCATTTATATTAATCTATGTTTTGCCTTGTGGCTTTTTATCTGTCTTTAATTCTGTATGTCTGACTCCCTTCATCTATCATTGGTAGCTCTCTGTGCCTTGATTACCTCCTCCTACTTCCTCTCTCTGTGCTGCAAGCCCTGCTAATACCTCCTGCATAGCTATTGGCCATTCACATTTTTATTATACTAGTCACAGCAATACATTTATATGCAGAGTACAAATATCTCACAGAACAAACACAGACGTTATGTACAATAGATGACCACTGGAAAATGAAAAAAAATTGTTTTCTCTAAGAGAAATCTCACTTAACAAACCACTCCTAAGGGTAATCCTCATGTCAAGCAGTAGATAGCCAACACAAAATGAACTAAAGAGCATCTTTGTAGATCCTTTGTTTCATGTTGTATCAGGGATTTTTGTTTTTTAACCTTACAGGTCCTATATGTGTATTTTGTGACTTCTGGTTTCATGCTTTTTATGGTATTCCTCCGTGTGTGTGAATATGTGTGTCTATGTGGCTATATGTGCTTCCTATGCTTTTTCTTTGGCTTTTTAAAATTCGTTTGTTTTTTATGTTCTATTACAGTTTGTTTGTTTTATTCATCTTATTTTATTTTTTATTACTATTTCTTAGATTCCTCTTTCTTTCTAACAAGAGACAGAAAGGTTGTGTATTTGGAAGGGAGGGGAGACAGATAGGAACTAAGAAAGGAGAAACTGTAGTCATAATATATTGTATAAAAATCTATTTTCAATAAAAAACAAAAAGAAATATCTCCGGTATTTTTTATATTATTTTTTACTCTTCACAAAAGTCCAAGTTTCATCTCCCAAACATGTTAGTAGCTATGTTAATGTTAGAATAATACACAGCATCCATACTGCATGAGCCAGATCAAGAATGGTGGAGGATCAAGGCATCTGATCACATATGGAGACCAGGGTAAGGAGACTTGAGAGAAAGCCTATGTCTGAAGTGGGAGAGGAGTAGAAGTAAAAGTCTAACCCCCGAGTGAAAAAGGAGAGTGCTGAGAGGCAAACTTAATTAATACCTCATCTTGACAAGAGATTAATTACCATTTCCTTAATGAGTCACTATGTGTAAAGCTAACAGTAGTAACTATGGTGAGCACCAAAGGAAAACGCTTATGGGCTTGAAGACCTGAGTTCAATCCCCATAAAATAAAAATGCCTGGCATGGTAGTATGCACCTGTAATTCCCATATGATGGCCAGGCAGCCACATGAGGATCCCTGGCACCCACTGGCCAGCTATTCTAACCTAATTGATGATTTCTAGGACCAATGAAAGACCCTGTCTTAAAGGAGGTGGATGATGCATCTGAAAATGGCACCTGAGTTTGTTCTCTGGCCTCCAGAAGCACTTAGACACATACACACACACACACACACACACACACACACACACACACACACACACCACATACACACACTTATGAGGAAATTAAGCAGATCAATAGCTTATGCACTTTTATACCTGTTGATAAAATATCATCTTTATATATATAGAATAAATAAGATTTAGAAAATGTGTTTAAAGTTTTAATGCATGTCTTTATAGGCAATGAGAGACAAATGTCACAACCTATAATTTTGGCTGCAAGTAGTTCCTGCACCTGACATGACTTGGATCTGTGGAGAATGCATGTAGAATTTTGTATCTTAATTATTATTAGAGTTTTATTTACTGCACATCATTATCCATGGTTCACATAATTACTATTTTAACTTTGGTTATTCAAGTATGTGTTTCCATTGCATTGTTCTTTGGTTTCAGTGATGAAAATCTTATGTTTTGATTTGCCACTTTAAAATTGTAATTGAAGTGTCTGTTTAGATATTTTCCCCTTTGTATTGAGTTGTTTTCTTGTTTTTGTGTTAGGGGATTCAGTGGATATTTTTATATGCATCATTTATTAGACACACCATGTGCAAAAAAATTTCCCCCACTTGGTGGCTTGTTTTCTCATTCCTTTTTTTTTTGTCAATAAAAATCCTCTTGAAGAGATGAAGTTTTTAATTTTAACTAAATCTAAATTATCAATTTGTTGTATCAAGCATCTCTTCAATAAAAGACAATTTACCAAGAATGTGAACCTCATGTGTTTGTTTGTATATTTAAGACAGTCTTATTCCCTGCCCCAGACCTCCCATCTGGACAAGAGGTGAATGCCTGGGCTCAGACCCAGAGAGGTCTGCCCCTATATCCCATCCCTGGGCACCAGCCATTCCGGGGAAGACCTGCCCAACTTGGCCCCAGGTTCTGGCCATTGGGCAGGATCCTCTCCACCCCCACCGGGAAGGTTCCCCTTCTCCAAGACCCCCAGCAGACCCTGCAATCTCCACGCCCTGCCCCTATGCCCATCTGCCTGAGACCCCAGCCACTTCCTGAGACTTAGAGTCCAGCCCCCAGCTCCCATCCTGCCCTGGACCTCCCATCTGGACAAGAAAGAGAGGCTTCCTGAATCTGTCAGCTCTGTCTGGACCAAGAGCTCTGATAAGACCAAGAACAAATCCACAAGGAGATGGGCAGACATCAAGGCAGAAGTACATAAAACAAAATGAAGAGCAGTACAGCATCACCAGAACCTAGCCCTCCTCCAACAGCTAGACCTGAACATCACAAAATAGAAGAAGCAGAAGAAAGCAGCCTTATGAATAACATAATGAAGAGGGTAGAGGCTTATATAGAAGAAATCATAAATGAAATTGAGGAAAAGACAAACAAAAAATAGGAAGAACGCTATAAAAAAAACTAGAGGAAAGGACAAATAAAGCAGAAGAAAACTGTAAACCCTTGAAAGAAAATCATGAAAAAGCAATGAAACAGATGAAGGAAACAGTCCAAGACCTGAAAAAGGAAATAGAAAAAATGAGGAAGACACAAACAGAGGGAATGCTGGAAATAGAAAATCTGAGTAAATGAATGGGAACTTCAGATGCAAGTATAACCAACAGAATGCAAGAGATAGAAGAGAGGATCTCTGGCATTGAAGATACAGTAGAAGATATAGATTCATCAGTCAAAGAAAACACTAAAGCCAACACAGACGTGACCCAAAATGTCCAAGAAATTTGGGACACCATGAAAAGACCAAACCTATGAATAATAGGGATAGAGGAAGGAGAAGAATACCAACTCAAAGGCACAGAAAATACATTCAACAAGATCACAGAAGAAAACTTTCCCAACTTAAAGAAGGAAATGCCTATGAAGAAACAAGAAGCCTATAGAACACCAAACAGACTAGACCCCCCAAAAAAGTCCCCTCGCCACATAATAATTAAACAACTAAATGTACAGAATAAAGAAAGAATATTAAGAGCAGCAAAGGAAAAGGGCCAAGTGACTTATAAAGGCAAACCCATCAGAATAACACCCGATTTCTCAATGGAGACTTTGAAAGCCAGAAGGACCTGGACAGATGTAATGCAGACACAAAGAGACCATGGATGCCAGCCTAGACTAATAGACCCAGCAAAACTTTCAATCATCTGAAAAAGCCAGATTTAAACAATACTTATCCACAAACTCAGCCCTACAGAAAGCATGAGAAGGAAAATTCCAACCTAAGGAAGTCAGATACACCCTCAAAAACACAGGCAATAGATAATGCCACAGCAGTAAACCCCAAAGAAGAGAAGTACACACACACTACCACCAAAAAATAACAGGAATGAACAATCACTGGTCATTAAAATCCCTTAATATCAATGGAGTTAATTCACCTATAAAAAGACACAGGCTTACAGAATGGATACGAAAGCAGGACCCATCTTTCTGCTGCATACAAGAAACACACCTCAAATTCAAAGATAGACACTACCTAAGAATAAAAGTCTGGGAAAAGACTTTCCAATCAAATGGTCTTAAGAAGCAAGCAGGTGTAGCCATCCTAATATCCAGCAAAATAGACTTCAAACTAAAATCAATCAAAAGAGATCAAGAAGGGCATTACATACTCATCACAGGAAAGATCCACCAAGATGAAGTTTCAATTCTGAACATTTACGCCCCAAACACAAGGGCACCCACATATGTAAAAGAAACATTACTAAAGCTTAAACCACATATAGAACCCCACACATTAATAGTGGGAGACTTCAACACCCCACTTTCACCACTGGACAGATCTCCCAAAACGAAACTTAACAGAGAAATAAAGGACTTAACTGATGTTATGACCCAAATGGACTTAATCGATATCTACAGAACATTCCATCCTAACAAAAAAGAATATACCTTCTTCTCAGCACCCCATGGAACCTTCTCTAAAATCAATCACATACTCAGCCACAAAGCAAATCTCAACAGATACAAAACAATTGGAATAACCTCCTGCATTCTATCAGACCACCATCGTTTAAAGTTAGATTTCAACAACAACAAAAAGTACAGAAAACCTACAATCTCATGGAAACTGAATAATGCTCAACTGAATCACCAATGGGTTAAGGAAGAAATAAAGAAAGATAATAAAGACTTCCTAGAGATCAACGAAAATGAAGACACCACATACCCAAACTTATGGGACACTATGAAAGCAGTGCTAAGAGGGAAATTCATAGCACTAAATGCCCACATAAAGAAGTTGGAGAAATCTCACACTAGTGACTTAACAGCACACCTGAAAGCTCTAGAATAAGAAGAAGCAAAGTCTCCCAGGAAGAATAGATGCCAGGAAATTATCAAATTGAGAGCTGAAATCAAGAAAATAGAAACAAAGAGAATACAAAAAATCAATGAAAGAAAGACTTGGTTCTTTGAGAAAATCAACAAGATAGACAAGTCCTTATCCAAACTAGCCAGAAGACAGAGAGAGAGAGCATCCAAATTAACAAAATCAGAAATGAAAAGGGGGACATAACAACAGACAATGAGGAAATCCAGAGAATCATCAGGTCATACTTCAAAAACCTCTACTCCACAAAACTGGAGAATCTAAAAGAAATGGATAATTTTCTGGATAGGTACCACATAACTAAGTTAAATCAAGACCAGATAAACTATTTAAATAGTCCAATAACCCCTAAGGAAATAGAATCAGTCATTAAAAGTCTCCCAATCAAAAAAAGCCCAGGACCAGATGGTTTCAGTGCAGAATTCTACCAGATCTTCAAAGAAGAGTTAATACCAATACTCTTTAAATTGTTCCACACAATAGAAACAGAAGGAACATTACCAAACTCCTTCTATGAGGCTACAATTACCCTGATTCCTAAACCAAACAAAGATGCAACAAAGAAAGAGAACTACAGACCAATCTCCCTCATGAACATTGATGCAAAAATACTCAACAGAATACTGGCAAACAGACTCCAAGAACACATTAAAACAATTATCCACCATGATCAAGTAGCATTCATCCCAGGGATGCAAGGGTGGCTCAACATACGAAAGTCCATAAATGTAATACACCATATAAACAAACTCAAAGAAAAAAACCACATGATCATCTCACTAGATGCAGAAAAGGCATTTGACAAAATCCAACACCCCTTCATGATAAAGGTCTTGGAGTGATCAGGAATACAGGGAACATACCTAAATATAATAAGGGCAATTTACAGCAAGCCAACAGCCAACATTAAATTAAATGGAGAGAAACTCAAAGCGAATCCATTAAAATCAGGAACGAGGCAAGGCTGTCCACTCTCCCCATACTTATTCAATATAGTACTTGAAGTTCTAGCCAGAGCAATAAGACAACATAAGGAGATTAAGGGGATACAAATTGGAAAGGAAGAAGTCAAGCTTTCCCTATTTGCAGATGACATGATAGTATACTTGAGTGACCCCAAAGATTCAACCAAGGAAGTGATACAACTTATAAACACCTTCAGCAACATGGCAGGATACAAGATCAATTCAAAAAAATCAGTAGCTCTCCTATATACAATTGACAAACAGGCTGAGAAGGAAATCAGAGATATATCACCCTTTACAATAGCCACAAATGATATAAAATACCTTGGGGTAACACTAATCAAGCAAGTGAAGGACCTATATGACAAGAACTTTGAGTCTCTGAAAAAAGAAATTGAAGAAGATGTCAGAAAATGGAAAGATCTCCCATGCTTATGGATAGGCAGGATTAACATAGTAAAAATGGCAATCTTACCAAAAGCAATCTACAGATTCAATGCAATCCCCATCAAAATACCAACACAATTCTTCACAGACCTGGAAAGAATAATACTCAACTTCATATGGAAAAACAGAAAACCCAGGATAGCCAAAAGAATCCTGTACAATAAAACAACCTCTGGAGGCATCACCATCCCTGACCTCAAGCTCTTCTACTATAGAGCTACAGTAATAAAAACAGGTTGGTACTGGTATAAAAACCAACATGTGGACCAATGGAATCGAATTGAAAACCCTGACATTAATCCGCACACCTATGAACATATAATTTTTGACAAAGAAGCCAAAACTATACAATGGAAACAAGAAAGCATCTTCAACAAATGGTGCTGGCATAACTGGATATCAACGTGCAGAAGGTTGAAAATAGATCTGTATCTGTCACCATGCACAAAACTTAAGTCCAAGTGGATCAAAGACCTCAACATAAATCCAGCTACTCTGAACCTGCTAGAAGAGAAAGTAGGAAGTAGTCTTGAACACATTAGCATAGGAGATCACTTCCTAAATATAACACCAGTAGCACAGACACGGAGAGAAACAATCAATCAATGGGACCTCTTGAAACTGAGAAGCTTTTGTAGAGCAAAGGATATGGTCAACAAGGCAAAGCAACAGCCTACAGAATGGGAAAAGGTCTTCACCAACCCCATATCTGACAGAGAACTGATATCCAGAATATATAAAGAACTCAAGAAATTAGACATCAAAATGTCCAAAAGTCCAATTAAGAAATGGGCTATAGAACTAAACAGAGAATTCTCAACAGAGGAAACTCAAATGGCTGAAAGACATTTAAGAAATTGCTCAACATCCCTAATCATCAGGGAAATGCAAATCAAAACAACTCTGAGATACCACCTTACACATGAATGGCTAAGATCAAAAACACTGAAGACAGCTTATGCTGGAGAGGATGTGGAGCCAGGGGAACTCTCCTCTACTGCTGGTGGGAATGCAAGCATGTACAACCACTTTGGAAATCAATATGGTGCTTTCTTAGAAAACTGGGAATCAATCTCCCCCAAGATCCAGCTATACCACTCTTGGGCATATACCCAAGGAATGCTCAATCATACCACAAGGGCACTTGCTCAGCTATGTTCATATCAGCATT
>CABHPR010115335.1:0-20698 GCA_902168415.1 Peromyscus melanophrys | reverse complement strand
GTGGACTTTTGAAACCTCAAAGCCCACCTCCCCATTCCCCCAGTGACTCATCTCCTCTAACAAGACCACAGCTCCTAGTCTTTCTCAAACAGTTCAATCAACTGGGAACCAAGCATTTGAATAAATGAATTTATGAAAACCAATCAATCACTCAAACCACCACAGTAAACTTAGCATAAGCAAGTATTCATCACTTTCTGATTCTACACTATGATGCAGTATGATCATCTCTCAAAGTTTCTGGCAGTGTCAATTCCTCCCACGTGTCCATTGTTTGGGTACAAAATGGGGAGTCTTTTGGATGGGGAGTCTATGGATTTCCCTTTCCATACCAAAAGATACGTTTCAATTTGGAAGTAATTGCTATACCACACTAGCTCTCACTTTACTTGATACGTTTAACCACTCCTCTAGGTACCCAGTTTTCCATTTGTCCTCCTTATATCACATGGGCTCCAGTATGCCACACTGGGTCAGCCTACCACGTGGGTGCCTATCCACCCCATCCAAGCTCCACAATATTGTATCAAGTAACCCTACCAACCAATTAGGTCTCCTATTTTAGGAGAGAGAATTGTAACCTCAAATTGTTAGCTAAAATAAACCCCACATACCACAGAGACACTGCACATTCATGCTTTTGTAAGGTATTTTATAACAACAATGAAAAAATAAACTAATATACCAGAAATTAAAAATAAGGCAAAGGTTTCTGCAAATGAGTCATGTGGTGTTGTATTATACTTGGAGATAATGATGCCAAAAATATGTTTCAATACATAAACACTATGTTTCAAGATATAGATGATAGAGAAATAAACATTAAAGTGTGCACATCGAGGCACATACGTTTCTTATAGCTTCATGTACTACGAAGGGTGAGAAACAGCGACACCAAGGCACTGAGTACTGGGTGACCAGGTGCTGGCTTCTGAACACTGTTCTCCACCAAAAGACATCCAGGATCTCTGGATAATGCCTGATTTCAGAACTGGGCTAGATAAAGTACCAGATAAACCTGAAACCTCTTTTGTATAATAAAGAAAGAAAATGCTAAGAAAATTTAACAACATGCCACATCAAAAGGACACAGAGGCCAGCTGAAGAGGTTTTTACTGGCCAAATATAGAATAATATAAATAGGAAAATGAATAATGATAGTAACAGACTAAAATTCCATAAATGAAATAAGAATACAAACAATATAAATAAAGACCAAATTGGAAGTGTGACTAGATTATTGATGCAAACTCAAAATACTTCCCCACGAGATACTAATGATAAAGGGCAAGATGCCTGGCAAATGGCACCTTAATCAGGGATCAATGTCAACATCAGTAGTAATGAGGCAGATATAAATCCTGTGCAACTTAATGGGATATAATGAGAACATATTACACTAGGACTGTGATATTTCTGCTGTGATACATTGCCTGAATCTAATCATGAAATCTTACCAGATGCATCTACATTGAGGAGCATTCTATAAAATAACTACCTAGTCTTTAATTCCACAAGTGTCAAGGTCATGAAGGTCAAAGAAAGACTAAAGCATGTTGCAAATTGAAGGAGACTAAAGACATAGGACATAAAGTTTCAACACATTATTTTATACTGAAATCTTCTCTTAAAGCACGTCATTGAGGCAACTGTCTGCTGAGGGAAGTAACCACATGAATTTCCTGGTTTAGTGCTTGTGTTGAGGAGGTAAAGGAGAATGCCATTTTTTTCCTTTTAGAAAATATATCTGGATATCAAAATCATGGTCATTCCATCAGTAGCTTTTGCTCTGATTCTTCAGAAAAACAATTTTTTTGTGCAGCTTTTCTGTGCACTTAGGATTGTTTCTAACTTTAAAAAAGTAAGTCAAGAGAGTAACTCAGTCTCTTCAACAAATCCACTCCATGAGAAAAAAAAGGATAGACTAAAAGAGGCTTATAGGAACAACCAGCAGATGCAAACGTGCTCCTAGATGATGAGTTTCAAGCCTGCACAAAGCATGGGCAAAGTGCATTTTAGGGGCTATTTGTATTCAAGAAATGAAGATATATGATAATGTTCTTGAGAAATAAATACCTTTGCTCTGCTATTCACTGGAGTGGCAGGAATATTTATATATTATCTTATTCTTTGTTGTTTTTGTTTTCTAATGAATATTTGTGTTCTGGTTCTTCTTTAGTAGATGATATTAAAGTGATATTTAAAAACAGAATTAGAGAAAGGGGAGTTGATGAAATCTATATTTATTCAGAATAACTATGTCATCCAGACCATTGTTCCTAGCAAAGGCTGGTGAACAGGTCCCCTCTTTCACCCAATTTCTACCAATTACTTGTGGCTACATTAAATTCTAGCTGGAGAATTCTGAAGTTGGCCTTACTGAAGAGCACAGGAAGAGGTTAATGATGCACACTATGAATGAATAAGTGGCCTGAAAACTGAGTGCTTTCCACTTTTCTCCACACTTATATAAAGCCTGACACTGGCTATAAAGTAAGACTTGTGACCTTGGTACTTCTTCACAAGAGTCCTGAGGAATATATAGAGTGAGGGAGGGGACAGGACAAGGATTCTGAAATCAGAAAGATAGGCTTCATGACAGTATGGCAGAGCCTGATGAGAATGATGGCTCAGGTAGGACTTATGTGGTGAGTGCAGCTGTTTAGAAACACAAGTAATTTAGAAGTCTGGTATCCCTACATCAGCGAGGACTGCCATATTCTGTGCACAGAACAACCATCTCGCACATGATCCACTCAGTAATGATAACGTGGTCCATTTTCCATTGCTATAACTGATCACAGACTGGGTAACTTATAAAGAATGGCAGCTTTTTAGCCTACAGCTCTGGATGCTGGTAAGTTTAAAAGCAAGATGCCAGCATCTGCCCATAACCTTCTCACTGCATGACAACAGGGCATCTGGTAAAAAAAACAGTGAGCACACGCTAGCTTTGTCTCTCTTCCCTTCGTTTTAAGGCCACTAATACCAAATTGGATCCTTAGCCTTATGAATTTATCTAATCCCAATTACTCCCCAGAAAAGTTTCCACACTTAAATAATATTAGCATGTGAATATGGGAATTAAGCTCCTAACACATGAACTTTCAGGGTCTTCTTTAAACTGTAGCAGGCAAGTAGGAAAGTAAGTGATTAAAACCTTCTGTTTTGCTGCCATTCCAAGATTCTGGTCTGACAATGGTTAAATGACTCATTCCAGGTCACACAGAAAGACCCATGGCATCAGTCATAAGCTATATATAAAAGTAATGTCAGAGCAGAAATAAATGAGACCTTAAGTCAGCAAGGCAATTCCACAAACCACCAGCTCAGTGCTAGACCATTCAGCTTGAAGTTGGGTGGATCCCTGCTCATCATATTGCTGAGGTTTTCAAAACGGACATGAGGATGACAAATAGACATTGCCTGTGGTTTCTTGAGGACGTGTTTCTCAACATAAACTAGAAAAAAGTTCTTTGAAGCTGAAAGGGAGTAACAAGTCAGACTGCATTTGAGGAGAGTACTGTAGGGCCCAGTAGGCCCCTAAAAACATCATGTTAGCTTTGGAAGGCATTCTTGGTTGCTGCAACAGAATTACTAGAACAGAGCCGAGCAGCTTTAGGAAAACCCAGTCCCTTAGACACAAACGAACACTGCCAAAGCAAAATTAAAAGAAAAATGGGGTGGGGGTTACACAGCCTGGCCTGGCATCTGGCTCTTAGAGCTGCTGAATCCTATCCACACAGTGTGGCAGAGTACTCCATGGAGAGATTCCCATGAGAGTCCCACAGGCCCAGCAAGCTAGTTGCCTGTGATCCAGTTCATTAGTGTTTGCTGAGATTATCAGGCAACATTGAGAATGTCCACAGAAACATTTCCCTTTCTCTTATTCATGGAATGGATAAGATTGCCTCTGGGCATGGAGGATACTGCTCAGGGGAAGAAGAAAATGGAAGTGTTGAGTAAGAAAAAAAAGCCATTTCTTAATCTCTTTCTCTCCCACAACTGGGATACAGGAATTGAAACTGGACCCTAAAGGAGGGGACTGCTTCTCCTCATTTGTGAGGAGGAAACACAAATGCAGACCTCATTCTCACCTACGCAGAAGAGCAAGCAGGAACACGACACCCCCTCCCCACACACCCCCACCCCCACCCCCACCCCCGCACATCTGCCTTGGGCTTTTTTTCTTTTCAGATTGTTGGGAACAAACAGATGGCTGCAGAAGCCTGGATTTTAAATTTATGAATGGAAATTAAAACAGATGTTAGCAATCAAGATGGCATGTAAGAATTTTTTTCATACCACGTTTATAGCCCTGCCTCCTTCACATAAATGGGGATGTGGGTCATAAAAGGGTAGTTTTTGATCTTGGGGACAGCCTGGATCCAACATGGTGATTATGTGGCACAGTAACGGAAATATTGAAAGAACAAAGGAAGAAAACACTAATCATCTCCCAGTATAAAAGTTAAATGTTTATCTGCAGAATGCTCAAATGTATCTGTATAGAATCATCAACCATCTGAGCATTTTCTTTCTATGTTTTAAGTAGGTGAAATTGAAGCCCGGGGTTTGGATGAATATCTGCACACACCTAGTTGCTTGAATTTTGTTTAGATTTGATGTAATAAAGATTGTTTTGTTTTGCTCAGCTGAAGGTCCCAGACATAGAAAGTCCTCCCAAATTTCACAGAATAATAAGAGCCAAGTAATAAAGAGCTGGTGGTTGTTGTGAGGTGAGACCCAGGGCTGGGAAATAGAGGTGGGTGGTACTGGAAGCGGGATTGGGAAAATGAATCAAACTTCATGTAGGTTCATCATGTAGGAGCTCCTTCTCTTCCACCAGGGATACATATCAAGATTCATAGAGGATCCTTAAAACCATGGATGGTATTCAAACTGATCTATGTGATGTTTTATATCATATGAAAGTATTATAAAGCATAATCAGGAATTACTGAATGATAAACCAGAAACTAAGAGTTTGACAACAACTAATAATAAAACAGAACAAAAACAGTGACATACTGTAAGCATGTATTTAAAACTTATAAATTATGCATTTCTGGAATTCTCCATTTAATATTTTCCAACCACATTTGCCTACAGGCAGCTGAGACTGGAAAATAAAACCATGAAAAAGGGTAGGGGTGGGGAAACTGCCATACACCTAAACTGAAGGAAAAGGCAGATGTTATATTAACACAAAAGGCCAGAGTAAATATATATTGAACTTTACAGGAACGAAAAGGAGTGAGTAAACTGGAAGGTTGATGAAGGTGGTTCATAACCATTCTGAGAAGAAGGGAAGGTTTTGAAACTTGTAGCATCTGGAAGAAGAGTGTCAACTAAGATACATTAGAAAATCTTATTGATTGTACCTGCAAAAAGTAGACTCCCCACAAAGTTTGGAAATCAGATTACTGGGCATTGCAATGTACTGCCAACAAGGCCACTGCCCACAGGGATTCACACTTAGATGCTGTCCTGGGTCTGCAGAATCTACCATGATTTTCTCTCTGTGGACTGATTACAGTCTCCTCACTAGTTTCCCTGCCCTATTTTTTATTACATCCTCCATCCTACCAGTCTATTCTCAATAGCATCGTCAAAGCAAATTGTGACACGATCCTCAAATGCAGATTCTCGGGCTCCATCTGATGAACCAGAACCCTCAAGGGTGGACCACAAAATCTGTTAACAAATCTACTAGTGATTCCCATACCTGCTGAATGTGTGTGTGTGTGTGTGTGTGTGTGTGTGTGTGTAGGAGGGTGAGTATGCATGTATGTGAATATGAAGGGCAGAGTTGATAATGGGTGTCTTCTTCAATTGATTTCCACATTGTCTTTTTTAATTTTTAGATTACATTTATTTATCTACTTATTTTTTATTTATGTGTATATACATGCACACATACACACACACACACACTCACTCACACAAACACTCATACCACAATGCACTTATGGAAGTTAAGAGCAACTTGAGAGAGTCATTTACGGTCATCAGGTATAGTGGCAAGTATTTTTATGCAATAAGCCATCTCACTCTGACCCTTGAACTTAATTTTTGAGACAGGGTTTCTCACTGAACCTGAAGTTTGCCTATTGGGCAGTTTAAAGTGGCACTGGCTCCAATGAGTCTCCTGTCTCCACTTCCCTGGGCCTGGGATTACAGACTCCTTTGCAATGTATGGCTTTTTACATGTGTTTGGGTCTCAAACTCAGAATTTAACCAACTGAACAATCTCCTCAGGCCACACCTGCTGAAATGTGAGAACCATTATTAAGTCTGAATTAAATAATTTGCCTTGACTCAAAACCTTGCAGTGGCTGTCCAAGGTCACCACAATGGATATAAGGACATGTGTATACCATCTGGCCTGTGAGTACTCTATTGACTACCCACCACAATCCTTTCTTCCCACACAAAAGGTCTCATCTCTCACTGTTCCCTCTGCTTACCTTGTTCCCAAGATCCCAGATCCCCATGGCTCCTCTCCCCCATCATTTGTGATGTAATTCCTTATCTCCTTCTGCTCTGTTTAAGTGTCACCTTATAGCAGAATTACAGCCCAGACTTGTTTATTGTCTGTCTGTCTCACACCATGCTTGCAAACAGTGCCCCTGCAGCATTTGGTAGAGGAATGAATAAAAAAGCATCTTGACTTGATAGTCTACCAGATGCCAGCATGTTTGTTCAGGGCATCACCTCTAATGTCTCAGTGACTTCAGCAAGCACACATGATACCAATTGCTAGCTGTATTTTACAAAAGAAAAAAATAAATAAATTAGTTAGGTGGGAAAACAAGATAATAAAAATATTAGGGCCTAAGGCATGGGGTTATCAGAGTAGCACTTTTCATGATCTCCAAATTCTGGTCTGATATACAATAAAATCATCTACATTTTTAAACAGTGTCTTCTACTTTTCTCTGAAACTGGTCTCAGAGAAAATTCAAGCTTGCTCTGGTATTTAGCTAGGCAGAATATAATTAACGAAGCCAAACTCTTGTTTTCAAGGACCTCGGGATATGCTGTAAGTGGGAGCATCACATACCTCTGTTTGCTGGGGAGTTCTCATTTTAAACATAGATAATAGGTATGTCTCCTGGTTACACAAACAATTCTTATTTCTTTGCCCAGTTACTTTCTTTTAACAACAATATTTTGTCACTGTGAACAAGCAGAGTTAACTGCAACCTACTTACTCATTAGTTCATCCCTCCACACACTGTGTTCTCTGCCTAGCAGCTGCAAATGGCAAAGCAGTTCACTGAAGTAAATCTGGTTAAAGCTCACCTAAAAAGATAGACTTTGTTACCAGAAAGACCCAAGGCTATCTGCTCCTCCCACTACGTCTCCAAATAATCTCCTGTAGTAAGTGCCATGGCTTTTAACACCATCTGGGGGCCACTCACTATTGTGGGATCGGTGGGAGTCCGGGAAGGAAAACAGAACCCATGGTGGGGAACGCAAGCAAGAATTTAGTCACTTGCAAACATGTCAGAAGAGCTATTAAAAGGCCAACTGGGGGAGGGGATTATTTGAACAGCAAGTCTGGAAGTTGCTACCCTCTCTGGGGCTAGAGAGATGGTGGGAAGTGGGTTATGACAGGTAATGAATCATGTAAGTTGGGCCCATGGAGGAGGACTTGCTTAGTGGGAATTCCAACTACAGAGACACTGTCTTAGTGCTAGAGAGCCCCTTACAACAGAGGGAAGGCAAGGCAGTCTCGCTTTCCCCCTTCTAAAGTGATATTTAGATATTGATTTTTCTTGCAGGGCTCTCCTTTCACTCAGATCCATTTCCTTCATTTACCCTCTGTCTTTACATGAATGTCTAGTAGCCCTCTCTAACTTAACTTGACCTAGAAGGAACCCTTGGTCATACCAGCAGCAGGTATACCCCTTCGCCATTGCTCAGCCTTCTTAGAATCCTTGCTTTTCTTATTCCTGTTCTTCCAAACTTTAGTAACACCTGGTGGTTTTGGCTCTCCAAACAGCACCTCTTCAGACTTCTCCATTTCCATAGTCTCAATGTTTCTCTTTAGAAGATAATAATGACCTCCTAACTAGATATCCACACCCCTGGTGTCTACTTATGCACACCCAGGGAGAAGTTCCTTTAGACCCTGAGGTCAAGGTAATCAATCAGCAGGAGCTTTATTCAAAGACTGCAGAAGCCATTGGAAGGAGTGACATGAGAAGAATAATATATAAAAGAATAAACAATGGAAGGAGAGACCAGCTAAGAAGTGATTCAATTCTTAGCCTCCTTCTCTCACCTCTTTCTCACTGATTGTTCCCTCTCAGCAACTGGTTGTCACTCTTGTTCCTCTAACGCTCCAAGAATATTCCACTTTCTGTAGCTTTCCCATAGCCTGGAAGACCTGCTTGTTCTGATTTTAGCACACCTGAATCTATATCACGCAGGCCCTCCTCTCTCAGAGATCTTTTCTGACCAGGCCATAGTACTCATGATGGCTGTGCACATCTCTCTCTTTTTAGCCACAGAGTAGGATTGTATTGCTCTGTTCTCTGGACCTTAAGTATAGTATATGACTTGCTTTTGCCAATAAAACTGGGGTAGAAGGACACACAGCTCTACTTTGGCTCTTTTTCTTCTACCCAGTAATTGGACATGGTTGGGATAATGGCTACTCCAAAGGTCAGAGCCCTGCAGTGAGAATAGCAATTGTCTAAAGCACAATTTACCAGTTCATCTGGGCTAGCCATCTGTTGGTGGGCACGTTCATATTCCCAGACATGTGACATGAAGGTAGGAGGACTGGAAGGTGGAAGGGTAAGGTAATCCTCACTACATAGGGAGTTTGAGGCCAGCCTAGACTGCATAAAGCTCTGTCTCAACAAAAGAAACAACACACACACACACACACACACACACACACACACACACACACACACACACCATCAAACAACCAAACAAAAACCAAAAGAAATCATTGGTGTTTGAAGTGGCTGAGACTTTGAGATCCTTACCACAGCATGCCTACCTCCTTCAGTTTCTAATAATCAACTGCATGTCTGTGGTATACATTAACATCAAGGGGACTGCTCTACTTGTTAGTTTCACTTACACTTACTGAACTAATTTGTCTACACCACTCATCGTTGTGCCCCCAACTTCTTGGAGTATCCTGGACATTCAGTAGGCAAGCATTTAATTGAACTTTTAATTGCTTGCACAGTTTTTACTTGAACTATTTCACCGAAACCAACAAAACTGTAATTGATGAATCCTGAGCTCAGTATGCTCAAAGCACCAAAGCCTAAAGCTTTACTTTGCCAGTGGTGAGGTGAACCAGCAGCTTGCTTGGGTTACAGCCTTTCAGCCAGCTAACAGGAAATTAAATTGGTTCCAAAGCTACCAGGATTCTTTGGTCATAAAAGGGACTGATAGGAATAAGAAATGAGATCTTAAAATCCTCAGTGTGATGTTACCCCAGTCAGAAGGTAGTGGGACAAACTTCATTTGAATGCGATTTTTTTTAAACCATTAATTCTACGTATTTTGACATTTTCTGTATGGCCCAATCTAATTCCTCAGAAATGACTAAGTCTCAAATTACACTATTAGCATAAAATATTAACAACAAACAGCACTTTAATTAATTACTTAATATAGAGTAATCACTTTTCATTTGTCTTGAATCAAGTTCATTGGAAATTGCTTAGGATCTCACAGTTGCTTGCTACAGACTTATAACTGAGAATCTCATGCTAGACATTGTCCTTGTTTGTTTGCTTTTGTTTGGGTGAGTATTGAGGATCTAACCTAGGGCTTTTTGCATGAATACAAGACAATAAAAACAAGGGAGCTATTAAAATCTGCCAGAACCACACCCTTAGACCCAATCACAGCATTTCAACCCTGCCCTAGACTTTGTTTAGGGGAATGCACATTTCCTGTATGGCCCAACCTGATCTCAAATTCCTGGACTGAGGTGATTCCATGAGTTAGTCTCCTATGTAGCTGATTCTGTAGGCATGTGACACCCAAATATTTTTAAAAATATACTGCTTCTACTCCCCTATTGTTTAACTGTGATAAGGTTTAAAAGATCTTGCTTATCAAATGTACTAGCTTGCTTTCTGTTGCTGTGATAAAACATTGACGAAAACCAATCCAGGTAGGAAAGAGTGTATTGGCTTATATTTCCCTGTCACACTTCATCACTTAGGGAAGTCAATACAGGAACTCAGCAGGAATCTGGAGGCAGGAATTCAAGGGGTCCTATGGAGGAGTGGTCTTTACTGGCTTGATCTCTGTTATTTGCTCATTCCTGCTCACGGATGGCACGATCTACCATGGCACCTCCTACAACAATTAATCAAGAAAATGGTCCCTCAGACTTACCTACAGCGACCCTATGGAAGCATTTTTCTCAATTAAGACTCCCTCATCCCAAATGACCCTACCTGTGTCCAGTTGACAAAAAAAAAAAAACCAACCAAACAAAACAAAACAAAAACCCAAAAACAAAAACCTAGCATTTCAAACTAAACCTGTGATATTTTCAGGTTTTATATTTTTGTTCTTCAATTTTGAAAATGTCTAAGACTTTGAAGAAATAAGCACCTAAGAACTATGGCATTATTATTTCTAGGGCATTCTTAGTTTCTATAGTATCTGTATAAGATACCTAGGTTCTGCTTATTTACCATTCTACCTACATCCTACATCAATTTCACTCACTTCAGTATATGCTCAACAAGGGCACTGCATTGAACTGGTGAAGTAAGTGGTGTTCCTAGGTCAATTCCCAGGACATGTGACAGAAAACTGTCAACTGTTAACATTAATTGAGGGCAGTTTCTGTCTTGTTCCAGCTAAGCTCAATTTTATTAACAAGGCTTAATTTTGAAGTTTGGGTACTATTTAGCAGTAACTAAAAGTTTTCTTTTCTTTTTTTTTTTTTTAATGTGCTCTTCTCATCCCCCGCCATGTGCTGAAAACAGGCAGTGTGAACACTGCAAGTCTCTCAAACAAAAAGCAATACTTACACAAAGGAGCTCATTCACAGGTGGTTAAGAAAACAGGAACTACCACACCGGCCTTAATTTGTATAGTTTACCAAAATTTTCCTGAACTCTAATGACTACTAACACTTTATAATATTATTTACTGTTTCTTAAAAAATAAAAAAAAAAACCTAAGCAGAAAGCATACAGAAAACTGGATGTGAGTCTATACAATGATTTACTTTCAGCATGACAGACTTTATTTTGGCACTTTTACAAATTTGCTTTACAGCAGTGACAAAATATTTGCCAGAAAATTCTTTTCCTGGCACAGATATCCCAAGCAAGTTATTCTACAAATAGAATTGCACTGTTTTGCACAGTTAGAGGTATACCCACTACATTCTTAGCCTCTGTAATTGAGGGGCATCGTGCAGCTTTGGAAGGGCCCATCATTTCCTTTTAATCATCCTAAACAAGGTGAATTTCATCTGTAACTGGACAGGAATTTGGGAATTAAGGCCATTAAGAATTCAGATACAACACTATTCCAAGTATTACTTTAGTTTTGTTTGAATGAGTTCTGTGGCGAGTCCAGGGAAGGTTCTTAAACCAAGGAGTCAAACATTATTGAAAGTGAACTTTATGCTGGAAAAGTTGCAGTTCTTGCTGTCTTCTTTCTACTTCCATGGCTCACAGTTTAAAAATAAAATTAATGGTAAAATAGAAAATAGAACAGAACCAAAAAATGCTTTGTACAGTGAGTACACAGCCAGGGTACCTCCATCTCCCCAGCTCCTCCTCTGGCATGACTTTTCCTAGAAACATCCATCCTAAGTAGCAAGATTGTCATTTATAACCCAGAGCCTCCCTACCATTCCCTCCAGCCCCGTGGAGTGGCTGTAGTGTTCCACACAGGAGTTCTTCTACCAATCTCCCGGGGAGCTTTGACAGATAAATGAAACTATAGGACTGAGCCCCAGATACCTACTTCCAGAAAGGTCCCTTCACTTCTTTGGAATTTATACTTTTAAGAGTAAATTGCAAAAGAAGGCATCTTTCCCAATATTGCCAGTAGCTATTCTATAAAGGTTGCAAACCTTGAAATTCCTGGCAGCCTTCCTATCTTGCACCCAAACACTTGCAGGACGATACACACATTTCCTCTGGACAATTCAGAGGTGACTCTGGTAATAAACAGCCTTGCTGTTGGGCTCTTTGGTCTTGACTTACAGACACCATGGAATACTCAGAAATCAAACCCACATCATTGCTGAGAGCAGACGGCCAGTCATAGCAAAGGGGAGATGTACATTGATAAAAATGTACAAAATTTATAACAGTGACATTTTCAGTATTAGGCCACATGATTTATTCAGTAGTTTGTTTGTTCCCAAATTACAATTTATGTCTATTCATAAGACTACAAAAGTTATCATTAGAATTGTCTGTGCTTATAAAATACCAACTGTTTTTTAAACTGTTATATATACTCATTAACACCAGTCTGCAACAGGTTACATAGAATCATAGGCACTTCAAAGGCTTAAAAAGATGTTTACAACTTAAACACACTATTAAGAACAAAAACTGATCTTTTTTTCTTTAAACTCTTCCTCGTACCTTCAAATTGCAAGAAATTAACAAGCACAGTGGCCAAGGAATCTGCAGCAACTTCTCAAATACTGTTAGCATCTTTGGGTTTGCTGAGGCTTGTCAGTTACTCATGTCAAATCCTCCCAAAAGAAGATCTGATTATAGATTGCTAGGACTAAACAGCTTCGTAGTAATAATCCAATTTTACACATTAATTTGCTGTTGCAAATCTGCCTGAAGCTACAGGCAATGAAAAGTAAAGCAAGTGTAAAATGGATAGTCTGACATTTAAAAAAGTACATAAAGTAGGTTTACATATTTGGAAAAAAATCACATATACACTAAATTACCATTATTGTAATCATTCAAAGACAAATTGCACCATGACAGCTACAAAAGGCATAAGGTTTTGTTTTTAAGGAAGGGGACAAGAAGGGAGGGCAGAGAAGAGGGACAAGAGATAAATTAACAAAGACCAACTTGGTAAGGTCAATCGGAGACATGCTGATGAGGGGAATGGCAGTCGTCTTTGAAACAGAGGACAAACACAATCATTTTGTATTTGCACATAGATGTTCAACCCAATTTCATGAATGTCAAGGGTTTTCATAACATAATATTTTGCCACTGCTATTCACAGAACACTGCAGATGTTAAATTTTTACTTTTTATGTCATTCTAAAGAAATACATGAAAAGTTTTAAATACAATGGGATTTTTATCATTAAAGGCCAGTGTGGCTCTGTAATGAACAGAACAAATAACAAAGATCTTCATTATTCTATGCCAAAGCTTTATTTTGAAAAGTTCAGTGATCTCCCAAATAGAGACACTAAGTGGGAGCTTTATGCATAAAACTCCTTAGTAGGTGCCTTCTGGTAAGCTGCGCTGGATGGTTTGCGCTCCCCAAGGTCATAGCTTCCTTCATCTTTCTTCCTCATGCGGTACACCAACAGCAAAATGAGGAAAATGGCGAAGAGAAAGCCAATCACCCCGCCAGCGATGACAGCTGAAACAAGTCCAAGGGAAGAGCTCCTTTACATAGATTCGAAGTTTCCAGGATTAGTTTGGTCAGTTCTAATCTACTGACATTTTTATAAAAGGTTTAATTTGGGAACCCATGTGTTAAAAAGAAAGATCTGGATTCAATAATGTCATTCCTCATAAAGGTATATAATATCAACCCAAAAGCCTCCATAAGAAAAATCCAGCTGCAACCTCAACTAATCCTGCACTTTCAAACACTTGCGTTCAGTGCTTGTGTTTCACAGTGTACACTTCCAATCACGATGAAAGGACAAAACATGGTATAACAGAGTCAAAAGATTGAAGAATAAATGCCAAAAAGCATGCAAATATCTTTCTATTCTTGAATTTGAGGAGACCTTCACACAAATTAGGTGTTGTTAAACTTGCAAATCTTCTCCTTCAAAACAAGTATCATTACAGGCTTCAGTGTATTTCTCTTATCAGAAATTTCTGGGACCAGGAGTGTTTTGGTGTATGAACTTTTTCAGATTTTTGAATATTTACATATGAGGAATGAGATATCAGGTCCAAGTTTCAACATGGAATTCACTTATGTTTTCACAGATACTCTGTACACAGAGCCCAAAGGAAAATGCATACAATTTGAAAAGTAATTCTATTCATAAATCTAAGTTTGTGTGGTGTGCCTGTGTTTTGGACATAACCCATCCTGAGCTCAGGAAGTGCCTCTTCCCCCTTGTGGCATCATGTCAGAATTTAAAAAGCTTTGGATGTTTGGAATATTCTAGACTCTCAGGTCAGTGATGCTCAACCTGTGCTTTTACCAGATGACTTTCAATTAGAGGCAGCAGCATTCTTACCATGTGGGTAACATTTGTGCTTTTTCCTCCTCTAAGGTTGGTTTTGAACTCCAGGGATGACCTGGAACACAGCCCTCTGACTGGCACCTCCTACCTTGCCCCACCCAACAGTTCTGGGTCTAATCATTCTCACTACTTCAAGCACCTGCCACTTTGACATCCTCGCCATGATGGACTGTAACCTGGAACTGCCTCCCACTTTAGTCTCTTATCAATGGCTGGCTGAGGGATAGGCTAGAGGAGTTAACAGAAAATGGACAAAGTAGTCCTATCCTCTCATGTATCATTATGAAATAATGGCTTCCAGGAGGCTGGCAACATGCTTTACTATGGCCATTATATGCCACCTTTCCCAATGAGGTATCTTTAAGTTCCTTTCCACTTGACCCTGCTGGCAACTCACCTGCTAGGACTTCTGTCCGTTTAAACAGATTGTCTGAATGTTTCTCTGTATACACATCTGTACTTTTTACAGCAGGGCCCAGCTTCTCTTCTGCCTCAGAAATGCCAACTTCTTCCTTGTCAATTTCTTCAGGTGACTGATGTGGAGAAGAAAGAAAACATTAATATCACTCTTCAAAGATGCGCTAGAAAGGAAAAATAATAATAAGTATATCCTTAATTTCCTTTATCTTTAAAAACAAGTTTAGTAAATAATAGGAACAATAATTTGTATGATGTTTATATGCCCATGGGTGAGGCCCTGTTTGGACCCATGTAGCTTGTGTTTTTGGTATCATGGGAGCAAAGATGGGTAGTTAATGAGGTCATAATTTAAGAATGATGTGCATAGTTATTTTAGTTGACAATTCTTAGAATCTTTACTTTCTGAACTGGGAAAATGGCTCTGTCCATAAAGTGCTTGCTTGCTTTACAAGCATGGAAACCTCAGTTTGACTCCTAGAAGCCACATGAAAACACTGGGTGGGGGCATGGTAGAATCCTAAGGCTCTGGCTAGCTTCCTAAGTGACTTCTAGGCCAATGAGGCAGCCCATCTCTCTCTCTCTCTCTCTCTCTCTCTCTCTCTCTCTCTCTCTCTCTCTCTCTCTCTCCACACACACACACACACACACACACATCTTTTGAGTAGAGATTTTGTTCAATTGCTCTGCTGTCCTCAGTGGTTAAGAGCACTGACTGCTCTTCCCAGAGGTCCTGAGTTCAATTCCTAGCAACCACATGGTGGCTCACAACCATCTGTAATGAGATCTGATGTCCTCTTCTGGCCTGCAGGGACACATGCAGGCAGAATTCTGTATATAAAATAAATAAATAAATCTTAAAAAAAATCCCTCAGATGAAGGTGTGGCTCGAGAATCTCTGATTTAGAGCAGTTAGGTTCTAGTGAGCTGTCTGGTCTCTATCAGGTGAAGTCCTTTCTCATTGGCTAACACTATTGTTGGGAAAACACTGTCAACTCTCTTAAGCTATAAAGTCAGTAGACAATGAGCCTCCTCTCTAGCCAAAGCTATTCTAATTTTTCCTAAGAATGTCCAGTCATCTTCATCAGAGTAATATGCCATGTGTCATTCAGTTGCTTTTTGAAGGCTGGAATTCATCCTAGTCAAGACGGCAAAAGAACTAAGGAAAGAGTTCATTTTCTTAGACTGCCTCAAAGTCATCTTTATATCTAGGAAGGACCACAAACCAGACAAGGGGGATTCATTTGAACTCTATCGGTTAATGGGGATCAATGGGTCCCCATCTCAGTGATCATAACACATGAGGCTTCCATCAAACACAGTAATAATATGTGATAGTGTCATTTTCTTTTCCAAGCTACAAGAAAGCCTGTCCTGCATAAATATTAAGTGGCCATGATTTCCATAAATTATCATTTTATCACTACATAAATACAAAGCCAGGTTTCTCTGTTTTCTGAGTATAGAAGAAACCATGGAAGGTCCTCCCAAGTCCTGTTGTGTCCAAGTAAAGCAGAGAAGCCTATTGGCAGTATTTTGCTGGTTCTCTCCATTTTCTTCTTATGGAATTCCATTGTCAACTGGCTGCCTGGTAGGGCAGGCAGCAGATCAGAGAATGGCTAATCTGAGTCCTCATCAAGGAAGCACAAGCTTCACATCTCATTAGCATTGCTTTGGTTGTTATGCTGTTAGAAATTAGGAAAGGGAAGAGAAAAATCAAGCAAGTGGATAATCATGTGTATCCAGGAAAAGAGGTGAGTGAATGCTGTGGGAAATGAGAAAGACACTGAAACTTAGACCCCCAAGTTTATGTAGTCCTTAGCATCTTTGTTCCATTATTAAGACAAGCCATATGGCTTCACCTCTTGTTATTTTAAATCTCTAAAGTCATTTAAGAGTTGACTTGTTAAGTTCACTTTAACTCAACTTCTGAATAAGAAGGGGACAAAAAAATTCATTGGAGGGATGATCTAGAATGCTCTCCACAGAAATGGCACTTAGAAGAGTGGTCAGTTAGTATACAAGCCTCAAGGTACTCCAGACGGCGCAATCATTTTTAAATCGAAATACTCAGCTGAACAGAAGAATCACAGGCTCTACAATGGAGAAACTACAAACCAGTACAGAGCTAATCTGAAATGCCTCTCACATAAATGTCTGTGCAAACTGGAATTATGAAAAAGGGAGCACAGATAATTAAATGAAGCCAATTGAATGTTTATTGAATCCATGTCTGGCTGTCTCAAGGCTGTGAAAGTGTCATGGGGAAAAGACTAGGCTCCACAAAAACAAGGAAGGGCTGTTTTCACTCTTCAGTTGCATAGATGTACAACAGACTAGATAGAATATCTGCACTTGTGACAGTAATGCCAATTCAAAAGCAGAATCTTCACTAATGACATCTTAGAGGCAAGGTTTAATTCAGTCCAACCATGTAACTATAAACAGAAAATTACATTGTTATTGTTATTAGTTATGATCAATATCTTCATTATCATCACCTAGAATGGTATTTGACACACACTGAATAAACCTCCCACGAATGGATGAATTCTTGATGCTACATTAAATACAACTAAAAATAGAAATATTTGCACTAAAATGTCCAGGGATCTCTAATTTCTAAACCAGAAATTTGATAACAAAAACTGATTCAGTTACTTTGTAGGATTAAATTTTACAAACTTAAATCAATTTTCAATCAATACTTGTCAGTAGTCCAGAAATCTGTTTCAAACTGGGGTTTGTTTAGGATAAAACTCTTAAGGATTGAAAGCCAAAACTTTCCCTAGAGTGTGTCTGACTCCAAGATATTGAGTTTTAATGGCTACAGAGTTGAAAACATGCAAGAGAAGAGGTCAAGTAAAACTGTTGCAGAGACCAAGGCAATCTTCCCACAGGCACACAAGCTAACTGCCACACAAGCTCTGACATATTACCCATCCTACCATCAACAGCACCTGCTACTTTTCATTTCTTCCCTCCTCATTTCTTTAACTCAACTTAGAAACCAATGGAACAGCTCCCAGCAAATGCTAGGTATGCCTGCCCTAGTCCTCACAGCATGTCTCCTTGCCTTCCTGCTTCCTGGCTGTGGATTCAGTCTGCTGACAACAGACCAATGCTCTGTGAGCCCAGAGAGGGTGTGTTAATCCACACAGAGCTGAGCTCTTGGCTACAGCATATCTACAGGGAGCCACCCATTTGTGTAATGACTTCAAGGTTCCATGAGTGGGGAACCAAGAAGAGGAGGAACAGGGTACTCCACAGGTAAGAAAAGCCTGCCTGTGTCCCTGCCAGCAGAGGGATGCTTCTTATCCCACACCTGTCACTGCCTTCAGGAAACAGCCTTCCAAAACCTGCATGCTGCAAGAGCTTGGCAGTATCTTATTTCTAAACGAACAGATGGGTGAACTGAAAAATGGGATGCTTGTGTTGCTAAGTTTTCATAAGCAGCATGCCATCCCTGAAGTGTGTAAAGTCTACCACTAAATTATTACACATGCTCACTTGGTGATCTGGCTTGAACTCTTCTGCTGCACCAAATTCAACTAATGTTTATACAATGCTTACCAGGCCTCAGGTGCTGCTACATATAATCACATCTAGTCTTCCTAATGATTCAAGAAATTTGACTAGATCTAGGATTCAATGCTTAGGCTTTCACTGGACTCTAATATGCAGTTTCCATATCAAATAGCTTACCTATTAGTGGATGGCTAGTTAAGTACAATATAATGCTAACAAGGTCAAATGCATAAACTCAGTGTTTTCATTAGCTAGTAGTTTCATTCTGTTCTAAGTCCAACTATCTCATTCTTATTAAATAAGCTCTCACAACAAATAAATATAGGTGCAGGTGTACCAGGTCCATGTGTACCTTACAGTGGAACAGTTTGTGCAGCACCTACAGTGGACCTAGACACTCACTGAGACCTTAAGACAAGACCTGGGGCCTCAGTCCTTAACCTGTTCCAGTGGATCTAAAGTTCACCATGTTTTTTGACATGAGGGAAAAAAATCTGATTTAAGCTAAATAGAGTTTGCTTCATAACTAGGCTAAAGAAGTTCCATAAGAAAGGGCATCATGTTAAAAAACAGTATATTCATAAGGAAGATAGGCCTCGGCAGTAAGAACAGTAAGCATGTCAACCGGAAAATGTTGTTAAAGAGCAAAGAGCCATCTACAGCAATAGAAGAGCTGTTTGTCCCATGTAATTTCAAGTGGGGCCTCTCAAAAGACTGTTCTGTGTGGTCAAAAGAAAGGCGTATTCCCAAGTACATGCTAATGCAACGCCAAGCAAGTGCACCTTGGTCTGAGCAGGCGTAATGCTTTGTGTCTTCAGCGTCATGGTTTCCACTTTGGGGGCAGCACTAGTGAACGAGATCTTTGGAATCAGTCGGGATGTTGTCAGCTCTGAACTCTCTATGTCTTCATCAGCTCCTAGGAAAGAAGTGGAGATGAGCTGAGCATGTGACTCATGACACATATGTGTACATTATCAGGCAATGCCACTGTATGTTGATTCAGAATTACGCTTTCAAGATGCCAGTCCTTAAGCTTTTAGCACAAACAGATCTGTTTGCAGTAGGTTTGCAGGGGCTCTGAGTAGCATGGCAGTTTGTTTGTTTTTGTTTTTGTTTTTTTTACCCCTGTGTTATCACCTTGAACCCTTTCCCAGTAACCCTGTTTCTCTTATGTATTCAATCATTTCTGCTACAAATGATATTTTTGTCAGTGTTGAAACATGCCATCTCAAAAACCAGAACCAATCAAAGCATGAAAAGTGTAAACTGTCTTTCAATTGACTGCTTATCTCATGGCAAGCCTCTGGCCTCTCAGGTTTTACAGCCAACTTTCCCAAAGATGGTAGGGTCCTTCATTCGCTCCTGTCCTCTCCATCTCCTCTGCTCTGCCTGTTCCTCTCACTTGGATTGGCCCTGTCAGCCACTATTGATATTTTTTGTTAAGATCATCAATGTCTTCCATGTTGGCATATCCAATGGCTTTCTTTTAAGTGGTACTCAATCAGCCCTTCTCGTGTTGGTTGGATAAATACCCAAAAGCCATGTGCTAGACTGGCCATCAATTCACAGTGCTAGTAGAAGACAGTGAAACATTTAAAACAGTGGTTCTCACTCTTCCTAATGCTGCAACCCTTTAATAGAGTTCCTTATGTTGTGGTGACCCCCAACCATAAAATTGTTTTATTGCTACTTCATAACTATAATTTTGATACTGTTAGGAATCATAATGTAAATATCTGATATGTAACCACAAGGGGGTCATGACCCACAGGTTGAGAACAACTGTTTTAAAAGGTAGTCTCCAGAAAGATCAGTCATTAAGGATCAGTCCCTTGAAGAGGATACTGTGACTATGACCCCTTACCTGTTTCTCTTTTATTAATTAACCACCATAAGGCACTCCAAGCATGATGCTCTGCCCGGCTATTGGCCCAAATGCAACAGGTCAATCAACCATGGACTAAATGGCCAAAACTGTGAGCCAAAATAATTTTTCCACTTGTTTAAGTTGCTAATCTCAGATATGTTGTTATGGTAACAGAAATCTGACTGACACATTCCTATCACCATTGGACACTGTCACCTTCCATCTCCGTAATAAATACTATTTCTTTGAGAGTTTACAACTTGCTAATTGTCTCCTACTTTTCTGCCTATTATAAGCAAGCATATCTATCCTCCTCCCTCAAAATGGCAGATAACAAGTATTCTTTATGGCTCAATTTTAACCTTCCCCTTCTAAAAAGATTTCAAGTGTATGTGAGTGTGTGTGTGTGTGTGTGTGTGTGTGTGTGTGTGTGTGTGTGTGTG